>JAECMU010038037.1:0-11920 GCA_016106625.1 Dracogyra subfuscus
TTAGAGATGGAAATCATTATAATACAAAAGAAAGGAAAGGAATGTTTGTTTTATGACACCTCATCACAGGGCTATTTAATGTTTAACATGTAACAAAAAAAATGTATGATGGGACAGTAAACATAAATACCTGTGCTTGTGTATTACAATCTTACAGGTGTAGTAAATTAATATACAGAACTTATGCTTGAAGAATAAAAGCTGATATGTTAGAAATGAAACAAATATAAAAAATAATAATAAAAAAAATATATAAAATAAAACAGTAATTTGAAGCAGACATATGTTCTCTTTCCAAAATTATATTTACTAGCATTTGATAACCCCATATTCAAAATATTGAAATAGGTGGAAGAAAGGAAAAAAAGAAATGTTTTATTTAACAACGCAGCACTCAAAACATTATATTTACAGTTCTATGGCGTCGGACATATGGTTACCCGGTAAGGACCACACAGATATTGAGAGAGGAAAACCACTATCGCCACTTCATGGGTTACTTTTTTTTTATTAGCAGTAAGGAATCTTTTATATGCACCATCCCACATACAGGATAGTACATACCATGGCCTTTGTTACACCAGTTGTGGAGCACTGGCTGGACAAGAAACAGCCCAATGGGCCCACTGACAGGAATCGATCCTAGATGGAAAATGATGGTGTCTGGTTTGTCAAGAACCCAGTAGTGAATGTTAGTCAACTGAATATGTTCACTTTAGTGATTAAAGGAACAGACCCTAGTTTCAACCTGTGAAAATTAACAATAAGTTTACTTAATCTACAAACCTGTAACACATTTGGATAACATTACAATTGTTGTTTTTTTGTTTTTTTTATTTAACGACGCACTCAACACATTATAATGACGGTTATATCGGCGTCGGACATATGGTTATGTCAAGAAAAACCCCAGTGGTCAGCTGACGGGGATCGATCCTAGACCGACCACGCATCAGGCGGGCACTGTACCACTGGGCTATGCTGCCCGCACATTACAATTGAGTTAAATATGAGTCTGTGACTTTAAAATGGTGAAATACCCTCAAAAAATAGATTAACACTCGACTCCATAACTGTTACTTTCTGATGCATGTGCATTAAAAAAAATATAAGAAATGCATTTTGTGATATTAAAAACACCAGGATGACCAAACACATTTCAAATGTACGGAAATTGATAATTTAAACCATTAAATCTAAGTAAAGTATTATTACAGTTGTCAAAACCGGCTACAATAGTAAAACATAAGCCTTAGTGTTTAAAAACTAGGGTATGTCCCTTTAAATGTGTATTTTATCCGTTACATATACAGTAAACTGAGTGACCTTATTAATTAAAATTTTATTTGGCAGCTAGAACAAAAATACATAATTATTTTCAAAATTATCTGAGGCAAAAATCATTAAGTCTACTTCAAACATTAAAATGCCTGAAATCGTAGTGGTATAGGAGCATGTCAAAACAATACTCTCTGTCTGTCTGTCTGTCTGTCTGTCTGTCTGTCTGTCTGTCTGTCTGTCTGTCTGTCTGTCTGTTTCTGTCTCTCTCTCTCAAACATTAAGAAGACTAACAATGCATGAATATACACATAACAGTCATTCAAGATATATTCTAACTTTAATAATTAGAAAGGGATATATTAGACCAAACACATCTTACAATAAAATTAACGTTTGTTTTGTTTAACGATACCACAAGAGCATATTTCTTTATTAATCATCGGCTATTGGATGTCAAAACATTTGGTAATTTTGACATATAGTCTTATAGAGGAAACCCGCTACATTTTACCATTAGTAGCAAGGGATCTTTTACATGCATCATACCACAGACAGGATAGCACATACCACAAACTTTGATATACCAGTCGTGGTGCACTTACTGGAAGCAGAAGCAGCTCAATGGGTCCACTGGAGGAGATCGATCCCAAACCAACTGTGCATCAAGCGAGCACTTTACCAATGGGCTATGATCTTATAATCTTAAAATAACTTGAGATAATTGAATTTAAACTTACTATTTCCGTGAAGCAAAATATATTATTACTAATTGAAAAAAAAAGGTCTCTATAGAGTTATTTGTTGGTTTAAACACTAAGTACTATCTATAAATCTGACCAGATCGACATATTTATCTGGGCTTGATGACATTCTCCATACAAATGTGACACAGGAAATTACCAAATACCTTCCAGTGGTTCTCTTGGGGGCAAAACTGAAGCGAGCTTCGCATCACCATGGTGATTAAGAAAGCTAATTTCCCAGCCTCTGCTTTTTTAAAGGAAATTCTACAGACCTTTCTCACTAATTGTCCCCATGTCGTTCATGAATATTCGAAACTTTTCACTACATTCAGTATCTTAGAACCGTAAACTTTGTAAAAAAACCCAAAACCCCCCCCCACAAATATATATATAAAAAATTCCCTTGTTTCCAATTTGCTTAAAAGGAAAATGTAACAGCTATAGCGCATGAACTTTTTTTGTTGTTGTATATACTAGTACTGCATGTAATGGTATTGTAATCGATATTTAAAGATACATTACCACAACTGATATTACCGTAACATGTACTTAAAGGGCTACTGCTAAAAGTAACAAATGTATGCCAGAATTGTTTGAAAGGAAAGTGTATCAGCTATCACCTACAGTGAAACCTCTCAAAACAGAACCCTCTATAAACAGGAATCCCCTCAAAACCAGACATTTTTCATGGTCCCTTTTTAAATATTTACAGAAGAGAACCTCTTTAAACTGTATCCTCTATAAACAGGAATCCCCTCAAAACTGGACATTTTTCATGATCCATTTTTAAATATCTGTATAGAAGAGAACCTCTCTAAACTGGATCCTCAATAAACAGGAATCCCCTCAAAACTGGACATTTTTCATGGTCCCTTTTTAAACATTTGTACAGATGAGAACCTCTCTAAACCGAATACCTCTTAAATCCAATATTTTACTTAGTAACCAAAGGTGTCCAGTTTAGTGGAGTTTCAATGTACATTGTTTGTATATTCTAGCACTGTAATTGATATTCAAATTAGAAACATCACTAAAACCAACTGATATATGATAGTACCGTAATGTATATACTTGAAGGGTCGGTGTTAAACCTAACAGATATCTGCTAAAAGTATAGCAAACATTTAAATGAACATGCTCAATGTAAGAGTCATTTTCATATGACTCACACAGTGGGTGGGTACATGTATTTATTACATACCTATTCAGTCTTACTATAGCGATAATGTTTGTTGTTGTTTAACGACACCACTCAAGCACATTGATTTATTAATCATTAGCTACTGGATGTCAAATATTTGGTAAGTTTGACATATAGTCTTAGAGAGGAAACCCGCTACATTTTTCCGTTAGTAGTAAGGGTCTTTTATATGCACGATCCCACAGACAGGATAGCACATACCATGGCCTTTGATATACCAATCATGGTGCATTGGCTAGAATGAAAAATAGCCCAATGGGTCCACCAACAGGGATTGATCCCAAATCGACCACACATCAAGTGATCGTTTTATACCACTGGGCTATGTCCCGCCTCTACTATAGCGATAAAGACATTTTCACACCATGTGATAAATTTATCTTCATTCACACACATGTATGTGCTGTATCAGAACCGCAAAAAGACATCTTTTTGTTACTTATGTCATAGATGATTTACAAATGACATGACATATGTTATTTCGAACTTATAGAGTACTGCAGAGTGTGATTAAGATTAAGTAAATCTGTGAAAGGAGTATTGATCATAGCATTAAGAAAGTGTAGTTACATGTATGACACATCTTTCATCATTAAATTAAAAAATGTTTTTTATAAAAAATAAGGTATTTAAAGGCATACTGTCACGGATTTAAGGACCTTATTTCTCTAAAAATGGATAATAAATAAAAATTACATTAATTGTTGGAAACCAAATCTAGCTATCGCATCACCTTAACTGAACCATAATGGAGTGAAATCCATGTCAACCCTATCATCAATTTTAGTTTTTGAATTATGGACCATTGCCATAATTCAATTATTTAAAAAATATATTATTAATAAATGTAGTATGGTGGTTATGAAGATGGTTGAATAAAGTACATTTAATGACAAATCAAATTATTTTTGTTCAAGTAATACTTTGTTAGACTATTAAATAGGACAGAGGTCTGTGACAACATGCCTTTAATGCATATAATACAGAACTTCACATACAGTGTTTTTGCTTCCTATTTATTAATGGGCAGGACACATGGTCAGTCTAGGATCAATCCCCATTGGTGGAACTATTGGAATATTTCTTGTTCCAGCCAGTGCTCCACAAATGGTGTAACAAAGTCTGTGGTATGTACTATCCTGTCTGTGCATATAAAAGATCCCTTGCTGCTAATAAAAAAGTAGCCCACGAAGTGGCAACAGTGGGTTTCCTCTCTTAATATCTGTGTGGCCCTTAACCATATGTCTGACACTATATAACCATAAATAAAATGTGTTGAATGCGACATAAAAAACCCCCATTTCTTTCCTATTTATTACACTCATTTATTTTGCACAAAAACGTACTACTCAATAACTTTATGGTCTTCAAATATAAATTGCACAAAATAAACTTTGGTAATATACAGGAAGTGAAAACAATGTGTTCTGAAATACTGAAGAGGCATGACATTCCCTCTCCCCACCCTCCCCAACATCTGTAATATGAAACCACAGATCTGCATTATTAGCACAAATAGAACTCCATAATTAAACTTTATATAAAATTTATAGTAGAATTTCTCCAGGAAATGAGAGAAAATGAACATTTCCTGTTACCAATCCTCGACCAATAAAATAATCTATGCTTCTACAGTGTGACAAAAATACTAAATATTGACGTATTAGCTTGCCACAGTAATCATGTTTTATTCAATGTGTGAGAGATAATTAGGTGCCAAATGAATATGTCTTGAGCATTTATTTTTTAAAGTTTTGGTAAAGCATGGTTCTCAGTGTCCAGTCTTCCACTTTAATAGTTCATTTCCAGAAAACATTTTACAGTGTGTAGAATAAATGAATCTAAGATGGCTTCACTCAGCAAAGTTTAATGACTTTTAAACCTTTTAATCAAATTGAACATGCTATCTCTTATCTGTGACACCAACTTAATTTCTTGTTTAATTCATTTTTTTGTTTAAATTTAACTATATCCTTTAAAACAAAAAGAAATCCAATGTTTAAGAGCCCCACCGGCCTCTGGCATAATGGTTAAGCCATCAGACATGAGGCTGGTACAGGGTTCACAGCCCAGTATCTACTCCCACCCAGAACGAGTTTCAAGAACTCAGTGTATAGGTGTAAGACTACTACACCCTCTTTTCTCTCACTAACCACTAACAACTAACCCACTGTACTGAATAGCTCAGAGGTGTGTGTCCAGGACAGCGTGCTTGAACCTTAACTGACTAGAAGCACGACAATAAGTATAATGAATGAATGAATGAATTAAGAGCCCCAGTTTGTGAAGATATTTTGTTCTAACATACTGTTACTTTTTAATGTTCCCCGTCTTTGATGGGTGCTCAACAGAAACTCAAAGATCTTTACAAATATCTTTACAATAAAGATTACTTTACCAAAAGATCATCAACTAATAGCATAAAAGGAATATTTACATGGGGAAAAAACCCCATATAAATGTCAAGACTGTAAGAGTCATCATGTATGTATCTCTATGTATGTATGTTTATAAATTGATACAAGTTTTAAAATCAGCAACACAGGTTAGGAAAGTGGAAAAAAGCTAATTATCTGTATCAACAACACCAAATGGACTCCGATTATGCCATTTTAATAAACTTTGACCTCCATCAACTAAAAACCAAATAAGAAAATAACACATTTTATTTGTTTTGTTCAACAACACCACTAAAGCACATAGATTTATTAATCATCAGCTGTTGGATGACAAACATTTGGTAATTTTGTCACTGAAGGAAACCTGCTACATTTTTCCTATTAGCAGCAAGGCATCTTTTACATACACATTACCACAGACAGGACAGGACATAAGATACAACTCCTTTTAATGTATCCTGCATTGGATGGAAGAAGTTTGTTTTGTCTAACAACAACACTAGAGCACTTTATTAATTTATAATTTATTAATTATCACCTATTGAATGTCAAACATACGGTAATTTTGACAATTAAGAGAGAAAACCTGCTACATTTTTCCGTTAGTAGCAAATGACCTTTTATATGCATCATCCCACAGACATGATAGCACATACCACTGCTTTTGATATACCAGTCATGGTGCACTGACTGGGACACAAGAAATAGCCCACCTGCATTGGACTGCTGCTCGACTACAAGTTTATAAAAACTGAAAAACCCAACAATATGTTTTTTAAACAATCTCTGGAATCCACAGCAAGCTTGCACCCAATGGACTCGATCCTACCCCATTGTCAGCTTCCATACACCAGCAAGTGATATTTTATAAGCACCATCCCACAGGCAGGATAGCACATACACAGCCTTTAATATATCAGTTGTGGTGCACTGGCTGGGATGAGAAATAGGCCGATGGGCCTACCAATGGGATCGATCTTAGACCGACAGCACATCAAGCGAGCGCTGTACCACTAGGCTATGTCTCACCACTTGCAGGCATTACAGAGTATTTAAGCTGTAAGTTTATATACAAAACCACATGCTGTATTAGATGGCTGCCTGACCACAGGTTTATGAGAACTGGAAAACCCAACAATAATTTTAAAAACACACTCATCTCTGGAAGCCACGGCAAGCTTGAACCCAATGGTCTCAATCCTGCCCAGTTGTCAGCTCGTATACAACAGTACAAAGTGACAATTACTCGGAACAAAGTGTCACCAGGCCCGCGGCTCAGTTCTCGCCCATTTACGATCCGCCAGGGAATGACCACGGCAGGATTCAATATGTGTGATTTCCCAGGTATCGTCAACAGCCAGTCTTAGCAGCCTAATGGGAACCTCACACCACTCGGCGAATCTTACGCCGGATGAAGCATGGCAATGCAAGGAAAGTACTCCATTTAGTGGCCTTTTTAATGGCGTCCATCGCGGAAGGAAACTATTAAGAACGTAATCCTAACTATAACCCTTCTAAGTTCAGAGTAATATTGCTAATTAGAATAAAAGATGGAAGTCTTAACAAGTGGAGGAATCAGGGTTTACATTTTAGTCAGTAGCATGCTGGGAAATGAATGGAGTATTGGTGAGGTGGGGGTGGAGGGTGCTTTTCTTTAGGGAGACCCCTGAGTAGATCTCTTTATATTCAGATTAATACTGCTAATTAGAATAAAAGATGGCGTTGTTAACAATTGGAAGCTTCATGGTACATACGGTAAATGTTAGTCTGTAGCTCAATTTCAGAAATAGAGGCCACTGAATGTTTTTCTCCATATTTATTCCAATTTGGTTTATAAATTTTGAGACTATTTTAGATGAATATTTTAACTGTGTTGAATTATTATCATCTGTGCTTTTGGCATATAAAAAAATAGATATATAAATAATATAATAGATATGCATGGCCTCGACTACCACCTGTTACACTGCATGCATGCTTACACTGTAAACAAATAATATAACATGATGTTCTGATGTTTTAGTGTGTAATACATGTTTATTTTTGTTTACATGGAGGATACAACACGAGATAAAATAGGCCTCCTTATGAAAGAGGGAAATGTTTTATTTAATGACGCACTGAACACATTTTATTTACAGTCATATGGCATCGACACATGGTTAAGGTCCACACAGATATTGAGAGAAGACACCTGCTGTCACCACTTCATGGGCTACTCTTTTCTTCTAGCAGCAAGGGATCTTTTATATGCACTATTCCATAGACAGTGTAGTACATACCACAGACTTTGTTATACCAGTTATACTGGTTGGAGCGAGAAATAGCCCAATGGGCCCACCAATGGGGATCGATCCCAAACCGACCGGGTATCAAGTGAGCTCTTCACCACTGGGGTACGTCTCACCCTGTCTCCTTAGGAGTTCAAATGTTTATTAGTCACAAATCTGTGACTTTTTAAAATGATTACTGTACCAAAAAAAAAACACCCATGTATTACTGCATGTTAAAAAGAAAGAAGTTAGTGGTTGGTAAGAGAGAGAAAAAAGTTCTGACACTGTCTTAGAGAAGGAAACCCGCTCCATTTTTCCATTAGTAGCAAAGGATCATTTATATGCACCATCCTACAAACAGACAAACACAAACCACAGCCTTTGATATGCCAGTCGTGGTTGGAATGAGAAATAGCTCAATGGGCCCACTGACAGGGATCGATCTAGACTGACCGTGCATCGAGCGAACACTTTACTGCAGGGTTACATCCTGGCCCTTGGTGAGAGGGACGTCAATGTAATGAGCTGTAAAAAATCTCTTTGGGTTAGAGATGGTACTGTGAAACACTCCAGCACCTAATAGCTGTATAAGGGTGGTAAAGTACTTGCTTGATGCGTCTTTAGTCAAGAATCAATCCCCATTGGGCTATTTCTCATTCCAGCCAATGCTCTGCAACTGATGTAACAAAGGCTGTGGTATGTACTATCCTGTCTGTGGGATGATACATATAAACGATCATTTGCTGCTAATCAAAAGGAATAGTCCATAGAATAACCATATTTTGGATGCCATATACAATCATAATTAAAATGTGCTGAGTACATCATCAAATAAAATATTTTCTTTTTCTCCTTGTAACAACCTTCTAAATTAAGCTTATTGTTTAACCACTACACACCAAGGCTACAGTAATAAAGCATTCTATAAACATATTTAAAAAAAAAATTATTATTATAAAAAAAAATTAATCCCACTGCCCCCTTTCCTTTCTTTCCTTTGAATTCCATCTTATTTCTTCCTGATCTGGCAGCTCCTTCATATTTCAACTTCTTCCACTGTCTACCTCCACATCCCATTCCTTGTCTCTCCAACCAAAATGATTTGTAAAAGTCCACACAGCTGTGTGGTCATCCAACCCTGGTGTCAGACACTGGACAGTGAATGGTTAGGTAATGTCAACCTAGCTCAAAGTATCACATGACTTACATAACAGTATGTGTAACATTACAGAAACACACGACAGGCCTGGTAGGGAGAAGTAATTGAAATGACTGTATAGTTAGCAGTACTGGCCAGTGAGACAGCAGAGGTAATTGAAACGACTGTATAGTTAGCAGTATTGGCCAGTGAGACATTTAAAGACAGCACATTGTGTTATTAGTGCCTATTAAATGTAACAAAAATTCAAGACAATGTTTTCTAATGAAAACTAAGTTTTGGGACAAATATATTATTGTTATTTTTATGTCAAACTTCTATAAAATTATGACAAGTGATATACAGTGTATACAAGACAAAATTAATTCTTTGGTACCTTAATATATGTGCATTTCTGTCTGTTGGTTAAAAATATTTTAACCACGAACTATTTGATAAGAAATTTGTTGCTTAGAATAAAAAAAACGAAAAAAAAGTTGTTTAGGAAATGTTTATTTAAATTTTATTTTATTTTAATATTGATAATATTATGAATATTAGGCTTAGGGTAAGGTTAGGGTTAGGTTTTACTGAAGAATATCAACATATATATGTAAATATATTATTTTATTTTAATATTTATAATATAATGAATATTATGAATATTAGGCTTAGGGTAAGGTTAGGGTTAGGTTTTACTCAAGGATACCAACATATAAATGTTAATATTTTATACTCCAGTGTCACCACTCAAACTCAACAGACCAAAGGGGGAACAGGCAGAAGTCTTTCCTTAAATGCAGTGAAGTGTCACAATTCCAATATATCCAATTCCTTACTTAAGACACAAAATTCCTTTCATAAAATTCCTTTCATTTCCTGAGAACATCTATTTTTACTGGTCCCTTGCCCAAAGCACATTTAGTTCTAAAATGTTTGGTTAGCAACAGTTGCTAATCAGTTTAAAGACTGATTGACAGCTACTGCTTAATGTTTTAGAACTAATTGTGAAGAGGTCTCAGAATTTTGCATAATTAATCTCAATACAATAATGGACAAAGTGTTCCCTATTGTTTGTTATGTCAGTTTAAACAGAAGACTTGACAATAAGGAATATATCCCCAGTGAAGGAAATGTTTTATTTAACGACACACTCAACAGATTTTATTTACGGTTATATGGCATCAGAAATATAGTTAAGGACAATACAGATATTGAGAAAGAAACCCCGCTGTTGCCACTTCATGAGCTATTCTCTTTGATTGGCAGCAAAGGATCTTTTATATGCACCATCCCACAGACAGGATAGTACATACCACTTCCTTTGTTAGACCAGTCGTGGTGCACTGGCTGGAATAAGAGATATAGCCCAATGGGCCCACCGATGGGAATTGATCCTAGAATGACCACACATCAAGCGAGTGTCCCATGAGGAATGTGTATTAATTATAACAGTAAATAAGAATTTTTTATCCTTTTGTTTTCTTTTGTACACAGTTGTACACACAGGGCAAGTACAACAAAATAAAAAACACCCCCAAAACAACAAAAAAAATACAAAGAAGAAGGAAGGAAGTTATCTTTCATTTAACAACACACTCAACACATTTTATTTACGGTTCTATGACATCAGACATATGGTTAAGGACCACACAGACATAGGCCAACGGGGCCACCGATGGGTATCGATCCTAAACCAAGCGAGTGCTTTACCACTGAGCTATGTAAGTCCCACCCCAAAAAACGAAGAAAGAAAGAAATGTTTTATTTAACGACCTACTCAACGCACTGGCTGTGACGAGAAATATCCCAATGGGCCCACCGACGGGGATTGATCCCAGACCGACCTCGCATCAAGGCCTTTGATATACCAGTCGTGGCGCACTGGCTGTGACGAGAAATAGCCCAATGGGCCCACCAACGGGGATTGATCCCAGACTGACCGCGCATCAAGCGAGCGCTGTACCACTGAGCTACATCCCTCCCCAAAAAACGAAGAAGAGTGAGAGAGAAAAAAAAGTAATAATAAAATAAAATCAAGGGAGTCCCTGACTCACATTTTCAATCTGTGACTCACTAATTTTTAAAATTCCCAATCTGGAGGTTTTTTTATTGTGAAGACCTTGTCGCCTTAAAAGGTCTATCATGGACACTTAATAGAATAGTGAAAAAAAAGTTAATTTCATTTATCCATTAATAATATAAAGTGACAAAAGCATGCAATGGGTGAGGACATCTCCACACGAACAATCTGGCAACAGTTTGTAGAGGCCAACATGACAAAACATTTTTAATGGACATTCTAAATCACGTCACTAGAACCTAAGAAAGGTTTTAGGAGCACCAAATATATGGTTAAAAAACCCCAACATTTCTTCTTCATTTTCTTTTGAATCTATCTTATATATTTATCTGATATAGTTTGTATAAAACAAGCACTAAATATATGGTCAAAATATTTACGTTGCTTCTTGGTCTTCTTTTGAATCTATATTATATATTTATCTGATATAGTTTGTATAAAACATGCACCAAATATATGGTCAAAATATTTACGTTTCTTCTTGGTCTTCTTTTAAATCTATCTCATTTATTTATATGATATATAGTTTATAAAATATTCACCATATATATGGTAAAAAAAAGCCAAACATTTTCTTCTTCCTCTTCTTTTGAATCAATCTTATTTATTTATATGATATATAATTTATATAAAACATGAATTTATTAGTTGTAATTACTGTATGTTATTTGTACAGATGGAGAGGGGTCGGTCTAGGATCGATCTCCGTCAGCTAACCACTGGGGTTTTTCTCGACATAACCATATGTCAGACACCGATATAACAGTAATTATAATGTGTTGAGTGCGTCGTTAAAAAAAAA
>JAECMU010038088.1:0-13534 GCA_016106625.1 Dracogyra subfuscus
TTACAGAACAGTCTCGAAAGAAATTGAGCATTTTTACTTCTGTGTTCACACTTTCATTCCATGCAGCACTCGTGACGTTCCGTGGCCCGAATGTACTCGGCCCATTCTGAGACAAATGCTATGTTCCGAATGCGTCAGCCGAGATTTACTTATTATTGAAGAGTGTAATAGCCTTGTTTTGAGAACTGCAAGCAATAGTCAGGGGAGACGACACAGAATCACTTAGATTTTGAAGTTTTTACAAGCACATGTTCAAATTTAAACATGCCTAGTGAAAAGTGTTTTTAACAAAATGTGGTGTTGAAAATGTGTGTGGATCAGAGAGAGTAAGGACGTGTCAAAGGCTTTGTGTCAGACCAGTTCATAAGGGTGATACCGGCTTGTTGCGGGAATGCCTGAAATTCTTGCAGTATGAGGATAGGCATTGTCTTGTTGAAAAAGAAGGGGACCTCCTGGTTTTCGGTGATGGTGCAAAAATGGCTGGAGAACTGGTCTTAGAATAATGTCAACATAACGCTGGACTGTAAGGGCATCATGGACAATGGTGATATCACTCCTGAAATGACAGTTGATTGCCCCCCATACCATCAGACAACTGCCGCCAAACCGGTCATGTTCCCTCACACATCAATCAGCGTACTGTTCATATGGAGTGTCCTGTACATGCATGCTCTTCCATCGGCAAAGAAGACTGAGAAACGGGACTCATCTGAGAAAACAATGCTCCGGTAAAAAGCTGATGGATGATTACTATTCTGGAGAGCAGACAATCTCGTATCACGAATGTCAGTGTGCATGATGTTACCGTTGTACGGGTGTCTACATCTGAGTCAGCTGTTCTGATGACCGTCATCAGATAGATAGGCCTTCCATGTCCTATCGTGTTACTTGCTGTCATCGTTGCAGTTCTAAACCGGTCACGGAGGTGGTGTCGTCGAATCTGCCTATCTTGGCGTGGAGTTGTAACGGGACGTTGACCAGGTCGAGGTCGATCACAGACACTCCCGGTCTGTTGATTATGTTCAACAAGTCATCCAATAGTTGATGGATGAACTCTGAACGTCCTAGCAACTTGGCTAGATGCAAAAGTACCCCATGAACCATGCTCAACACTCTCTCCCTTTGCATATGTTGTGGCATTCTTAATGTGACGAGGAATATAACACTGTTACCTGACGTTTATGTGTCCACATACTGGCATTTCACGTGATTGAGCATGTAGTGAATGCATTTCACACCATTTTGTGTGTTTCTGCTATTGTAAGTGCAACAAGAAAAAAACAGGATTAAAACCCAGACAAAAGTACCAATCAATGGCTTTCTCTCATAAATTGTTATTTGAAGTCCAATAAATATTATTTTCATTAATCACAACAAAATATTGAAAAATATCTGTTTTGCGTTTTCATTGTGTATCAGTATATATGTTGAAATAACAAATGTTTGATGAATAAACCAACATACTCTAGCAACCTTTTTCCTTGGAATAGTTTCCCTATGCTGTTAGGTGGTATTCAAATACAGGCTGAACTTCAACATAATATGCTTATATTATTATTATAAGCATTAAAATAAAGTAATCTTGCAGTAAGTGGCAGATACTGTTTAATTCTTAACAGTCACATAATGTCAGAGTAACTGTAAGCCATGCAGGCTCACACTGGAACACATTTTTGTTTAGAGGTATGTATAGAGAGAATTTCCTTGAAAGTTATTAAAATGTGGTTCATTTAACAACTATTATATTAGCCAAAGACTAAATGTTTTAGCTACTTTGGCAATATACATGGTGAGCTAGCCCTTTAACAATTTGTGCTTTCCAAAAAAAAAGACAAAAAAAAAAGGCCAGCATTCACTCCTAGTAGCTTATATATTTTAATATTTTAATTCCTGTTTGTTTGATGTTATCAATTATGCAAAATAATTGATCATGTTAGGGACGGTCCATAAATATTGATGTGCTTCACAAGGTGAGAGAGGGGGTAAATGCCATGTTCGGATTGCTTTTCAGGTAAAACATGGTCCATCGAAGGTCAATTAATGGTTCTTACAATTCGAAACAAGGGGAGGGGATAAACGCCATGTTCTGATTGCTTTTCAGGCCATAACATCGGTATTGCTTTTCAGGCCATAACATCGGTATTTTGGAGGGGGTCGTCTCATCTCCAAAACATTTATATCCATAGTGGTATGGTACAATGCCTTTCTAGGGGTCGGTGGGTATAGTCTACAGTTGTCATCTACTGCATCAATACATCGTCGACCACGGTGAGTCTGAAATGGAATACGCATAAATTACCACAACATTCTGTTCCCACCCACAAATTGTTGAATGGACTTTGCAACAACCAATGGTAACGATACTATAATACTACAACTAGTGCTATATCAAATCAGCGCACTGCATCATTGTCAACAGTGGGTCACGTGAACAGCATGAGGGCACAGTATTGGTATACAGATGCGTGTTGGAATACAATAGTGACAATGACGGGACAGCTGCAAACCAGGCCCAGGGCCACGACAGATATGTAAAGCCAATATCTAACATCTGTTAATAAAAGTCATCTTGTAGGACACATTATATCAATGTTTTTATGTTAGGATTGGGGGGGGGGGGGGAGGGGGTCAAACCCAATCCTAACATTGCTAGGAATATGAAAACCATTGACATTTATGGACCGTCCCTTAATGATGTAGCACTTTTTAAAACAAAATGTCTTTTGTGTTTTTATTGGTGTTTTATTTGTTAATGATGTGTAGTACCTTTTTAAAACAAAATGTCTTTGTGTTTTCATTGGTGTTTTATTTGTTAACGATACATGTATAATGCCTTTTCAAAACTATTTATTTTGTATGCATTTTCATTGGTGTTTATTTGTTAATGATGTGTACCGGAATTTCCCGTATTTAAGCCCCGGGCTTAAATTAGGAAAATGCTATTTTTATGCACTATATCCCACTGAAGAAACAAGTCTAATTATTAGGAACTTGAAAATAGTATTTATTAATACAGCGAACTATGTTATCAGCCTCCCTCCCCCAACACGTACAATTTTGAAAAAATGAACTTTGTAAAATCTAATAAACTTCAAACTTCATACGGTAACAAAATGCCATAGCGATTGGATTTCAAAGAATGGTATGAGTGAACACTGATTAAAAATACAACCGGAAATGTTTACATTCATGATTATATAACACGTATAATTCAGTTTCAAATTACACATGGATAATAATAATTCAGGCCTGCACAGTACGAACGATCGTTTCGTTCGTGCATAGGTCATTAAATATAATAGAAATTGCAAATACGAAACAAATTAGAATAGTTATATTGGGAAGTGTGACGTATTCTGATTTGTTGTTAGATGTCGCCAAAGGGAATTCCTTTAAAATGCAGCAAATCTGAAATGGCGATAGTTCCATTACTAAATTAGAATCGGACAACTTAGGTCGATTACTAGTATTGTTTGACAGGGGAGGTAACTATAAATTTGTATCCGTATTTAAGCCCATGGGCTTAAATTCAGAAAATGTTCCCGTTTTTAAGCCCATATGGGTTTAATTTCGAGTGGGCTTAAATACGGGAAATCCCGGTAGTGCCTTTTTAAAACAAAATGTCTTGGTTTTTATTTGTGTTTTATTTGTTAACGATACATGTATGTATATACATATATACATGTATATATTGCGTGTTTTCAAAACAAAAAGTATTTTATGTTTTCATTGTTGTTTTATTTTATTTTGGGGTTGGTAAGGGCAAGATGACCGAGTGTTAGTTATGTTTTCACTTATCATTGGTGGAAAGATCCATTAATGTTTGTTTTTTGTCTTTTAACTTTTCAGATCCTTCACTGTGTCAAACAATGAGTAACTGTAAAGTTACCCCAGTATCCTATACTTATTCGTCACATGTCAATACACTGACTGATCTGGATAGGGGAATTGATTCTACATCATTCTGGTGTAGTGATGGGGCTTTATATGGCTCATGGATGGACTTGTATCCCCACCTTGTTGTTACTTTTGGTGCCACCGAGGTAACTGTTGTAGGACTAGCATTAAAGGGACCACCATCTACCTACAAGCAGTATGGATTCCCATCTTTCCATGTTTTTAAACATGTTGCAGCTGGTGACTTTTATGATGCAATCAGACTAACTCATCACCAGAGTGGAATCATTAAGGTAAATGTTTTATTTATTGCATCACTAATATTATTGGGTGTGTATATGCTATATTTGTGTGCATGTGTGTGTTATGTTATATTGGCGTGTGCGATGTTATATTTGTGTGTGCGATGTTATATTGTGTGTGTGTGATGTTATATTGGTGTGTGTGTGTGTGACGTTGGTGTGTGTGTGATGTTATATTGGCGCGTGAAATGTTATAGTGGATGCATGTGTGCGATGTTCAGGCCTTTCCCCATAATAATAATAATAATAATAAAATTCTTTATTTTCAGAGTGTAAACACATTCAGTACAAGGTGACTGGTCTCCCATGAGGCCCTCTCTAATCTATACATGATATTATACATACATACATTCAAAGAAACAATATCAACATACATGTAATATGTATAGCATGAGAAACAATAGCACATGTTATGAATATTTAAATAATATTTAAATCAATTTGTTAAGAAACTTGAGTTGGTGATAACTCAATACATCATAATTGTTTTAACAAACACATCAAAATCAACAACAAAGGTATATCTTAAAATTGATTATTATTTGAATAGTGCTTAAAATAACTGGATTTGAATGAGGCAAGGGATTGAGAATATTTTATCTTTGAAGGTAGTGTGTTCCACTGTTTATCTCCCCTGCATGAAAAACTATGGCGATAAAATTCTGTTCTTGGTTTTAATTCATAAAGATAACTATGTTGAGTTGACCTCAGATTTAAGGAGTGAATTTCTGAAGTTGTTTGAAACATTGTTTCTAGATATGATGGAGATAGTTTGTTGAGAGCTTATAAACAAACTGACAGGTTCTAAAATCAATTCTCTCTTTGATTTTAAGCCATTTCAGAGAGCTGATTATTTCTGCAGTTGATATTTCTTTGCTGTTTTCAGTAATGAGTTTTGCAGCTTAATTTTGGATTTTTTAAAGTGTTTCTATAGACTGGTTTTTCTGATTATCGCCCATCAGTTTAAGACGTTGATATATGGCGTAACCGTACAGCCACCATTAAGGGAGTGAAATTCACGCAACAATAACATGTGACTGCATTGCATCTGGGCACAATTTCAGTATTTGTGACTTTCTTGGAACGTTTTTTAAAAACAAAACCAGTCTCTCGGCTAAATCAACCTCATTTAAAGATTGTATATAATAATAAAAGCACCTATACACGCCAAAGCACACAAGTAAATATACGTTTGATGGTTATTAAGTGAAACTTTACTGAATACATCCTAAAATATAGAAAAAGTATTTCAGTTACATATGTTTGTAGAAAACGTGGTTTAAAATTCTAAAAGTGAAAGACTGACCATAGATCTAGACATCAATATTTAGCTGTTACTATTATTAGTTCTGTAATCACATGGGGTTGAAGTGGGACGTAGTTTACACTTCCAAATATTGCTCTCTTATTCTTAATGTGTGCAAATCAACTGATACTGACGTAATACACATGAAGGCCACAACAAACATTGGACCCCATCCACTTAGTCAAATTTTAATTTTTATTATTATTTTTTTTAATGTTCTTTTAATTTATTAATTAATTTATTTGTTATTATTTTATTATTATAAATATTTTTTAAATAATTATTTTTATTTTGTTTCTAGGAAATTAAATTAAATTAATCATCCACAATATTAAACACTAAATTACCCTGAAAACATGCCTCTGATTAGTCATTAAATGTTCTATATACATGCATGTACTAGTTAATTACAAAACAAACCTTTTGACACTTACTGGTGATGACCATACATGGATAAATAAAACAGGAGCATAGGCAGTGGTGGGGGTGTCATCTGATGCTAAAATACTGTTTTAAAATTCAGTATATATATATTAGGCTATATGTACAGGGAAATTATATTTGCTTGCATAAGTTTAAATTATTCATTATGGGTTTGTATTCATGTCTATATACATGTGCATGCTTTATTATTTATGTTTTTAATGATTATAACACAGCAGCTTTGATATCAACATATAATCTTTAAATGAGGTTGAATTATCTGGCATACTGGTTTTGCTTTCAGAAAATATTCTAAGAAGGTAATAAATATTGAAAATGCAACCAGGTGCACTACCTTCTAATATTATTACAAGCCATAGGATTTCAAATTTCATGGGAAACACTTTTTGGGTTCCGTGCCCTGAGATCATGGGAACCCATCGGAAGCTAGCTGTTTCTAGGGTCCATGAAAACAAGTTGTGGGAACCCATTTTTTATACCATAATGCAATGGATTGTCAAAATACTATGCAGGTCAGGGCTCTACATTAACTTTTTAAGGCACCTGTCCTGTAGGACATGAAAACAATAAAACTACCTGTCCCATCAGATATACCACATGTCCTTGTATGCATATATATATATTTTTTTGTTATCATCAAATTATGAAGCACCTGTCCGGTCGGACAGGTGAAATGGGGTATTTACATGTCCCCAGTAAATTCTACCTGGCCCGGACAGGCGGACAATCCTTACTGTCGAGCCCTGCAGGATGGGTAATATATTCGAATTTTGCTAACTGACTTATTATTTTAAATGACAACAAATAAAGGTTCGATTCCAGCCAAATGACTGGGTTTAAAAAAAAAAAAAAATCAAATAAAGGTTCCAATCCAGCCAACTGACTGTTTTTGTTACAACAAATAAAAGTATGACGAACACTAAAATCCGAATCGGGTATTGTGATTGTATTGAAAACTATCTCCAGTAGTTTTATATGAAAAACATTATTATTTGTATAATATATATGTACGTGTGTGATCAGACAATTAAGGGGCCAGTTTTGTTGAAGAAAAAAGCACACTTTAAAATAAATAATAATAATTAAATGAACTACTCTCAAGTGCCTAATAAACATTAGCGGAATTAGCATAGAGTGTGGAAATTTGTTAAAAACCCAATAAGAGTAGAGTGCGAAATTAACATAGAGTCTGGGAATTTAGCTAAATTGTAAAAATTGACTAGCAGGCCTTTTGATCAGGGTGGATGACAGCTCACTAGATTCATCTTGATATATTTAACACATGGTCAAATGCAATTTCATCAACTTCATTTTTACCTCTATCATTATTTATTTTTAAAGCATAGGTGGGGACATTTATGATGCAGGGACTGGCATGCATAAATCTCAGCTGAAGATTCACAAATAACTGTGATCATTGGCCATGCCTGCTGTTAGCGAAACATGCTAGAAATGGAAAGTGGTTAAGGGATGTATAACTACCTAATTTTGCTTGCTAATTTCTAACAGAGGCTGTTTGTAAACATTTTATCAATTAAGAATTGTAATAAGCATTGAGTACCGAATAAGCGTAGGGGGTTATATTATTTTCAGATGTAATTTAACGTAGGGTGCTGAATAAGCGTAGACACCAACATTTTTTCACAAATTTAATAAACGTAGGTGTATGTTTATTTGGCACTCGAGAGTAGGAAGAAAAAAAAAAAAATGTCCAGTAGCATATCTATAATTAATTAGTGTTCCATTTGTTATTAATAAATAATAATTGTCTATTCATAAAATTGTTGTTTTTTTTACTAGTATCTAATTGTCAGAAACACTCTTTCTATGTTACAATTACCAGCGTTCAAAATAAATTTAATAAGGCTTGTTCGCTTGTCCGAGCCAAGTGAGATTTGGCACGGACAAGCAGAATACGGCTTGAGCTTTTCCGTTGGACAAGTGATCATTTTGGGCTGAAAAACATGTATTTCGCGATTTTGTTTGGTTTCCATTATCATTTTTAAATGCAGCGAACAGTACTATTGACGCGGCATTGTTTCTGCACATTTCCAGTCGAATGGGATACCCCAGTCACGAAGTACGGAAATTACTGCGAAAATCAGGTCAATTTAGACCGATGTTAAGTGTACGACTCGAGTATCGTAAACACTATTCAGGGCTCGCGCTGTCGGTAGCCATTTTTTGTCTTCTGATGTGAACAAACTGTTACATAATCTATCCGATACTCAAACATAATAATGATACAAAATATTAAATTAGCGTAATAACTATCTCGCGACCAGTAACAAGAAACGATGTCGTCTTGAATACAGTGTGGGCCTAATGGAGTTTGCTTATTTTAATAATCACAGTTATTAATTTTAACGGCATACATTCACCATGTATAAAATCAAAGTCTGTAAATTGTTATTTTAACTTTGTAAAGTATTTGAACCTAAGTAATAAAAACAGACAGACAATGTGTGGGTTGACTACACATGCCAGTTCAGGGCCAAAAGACATGTAGGCTATCCAAAGGGCTGAGTTCAGCCAGACTGAGTGAAAAGAAAACGTTTGCTAGACTGGTTTGTGCACTAAACCAAATGGACACGACGCACAAATACGTCACACATCAGAGTCAACTGACATCCACGTGTCAAAAGATATTGTTGCGGACATTAACAATACGATTACACAGGAGTAAATCTTGATGTAAATTTGTAGAAAAATAATAGTTGTTCGCATCAATGAATACCAAACTGCAGTTTCGGTTATTTCTTTGTTAATTTCATATCCATGGTCAAGAGCATGCATGCAGATCGCGATCGCGGGAAATGAACATGCAGTATTTATACAAATTGCAGCTAAACGTACACTGAATAAAATTTGTTTACAATAATCATATTTGTTAGATATAAATTGGTAAGACTGAGGTGAAATTTAATAAGTTAGCTGGATTTTAAAACAACTGTAAATTTTAATTATTTTATTTTATTTTATTTTATTATTATTATTATTATTATTTTTTTTTTTAATAAATGGAATATACTGTGAAGTCAGCATTCTTAGCCTAGGTATTTTACAAGCGGAAATCACAAGCATTTAACACGGCGCTAAAATCAACAGCAACAACATAGCGCAAATTATAAAACAGTTGGGGGTGGGGAATTGGGTAATTAAGTACTGTGGAAAAGTGAAAATTACACCAGACTTGTCCTGCGGACAAGTGAACATTTTTGCTTAATTCTATCACTGATTACTTACCAGTGCTCTTTATTTACATACATAATTTAATGCTTAGAAGACTTAAAACAACAGCAATTAACAACAAACTCAATAGCATACACACATTTCTGACTAAGGCAGCCAGCTTACACTACAAAGAATTGTCAATCTAGGTCATTGTTCTTAGCCAATCAGAATAAGGTATCTGCTCAATTAGCATTAACTGCGGACCCTTGGTGGTAAAAATAGACATTGGTTTTTAGTTCAGACTTGGGATTGGATGCTTCAAACAAATACTGCAGGCATGAAATTGAAAACAATGTTACACATTGCATACTGTTAAGATTGCTAAATCTCACTGGTGGTATAATATTGTGTTAATTATTTGTGTTCAATTATCTGCAGGAGGTATGACCTTTTAAATTAACTTTGTTTGAGCAAACTTGCAATTTCGTGTTATTTATAAGATGACGAAATTGGGGGTGGGCGTATTTACGAATGAGAGCCTAATTTCGTAGATAATTATTTTTAAAATTTTAATTGACATTAATATAATCATGGGAAAAGAAATTTCGGTTCTGTGCTTTTGCCGACACGCTACCAGTAACGATTGTTACCGTGAAATCCAATGGTCTGTTATTATTGTGCAAGTTTCACTCCCTTAATGGTGGACCGATCACGTGATTCTAAACATGGCCGTGCACAGTACTTTGACGTCACTGGCCAATAAACCAGTCTATAGAATGTTTTGAACAACTTCCTCAAATCGTGGAGCAATAGTCTAAGTGAGGTAATATGTAAGAGCTGTAGAATATTAATCTGGTCGTTTGGTCAAGATATTTTCTTTTTTGTTGAAAAATGTATAATAAATAAGAAGATTTTTTAATAATAACATTTATGTGGTTATAATAAACTTATATCCCATGTCAGTGTTGGGTCAATGTGTACACCAAGAAGTTTTTCAGAGGGGAACTGTATGTGATCTTAATACATATACAGTCAATGCTGTTGTGGTTTCTGCAATCGAGGTCACTTTTTTAGAAGAATCAATAAGCATGATTTTAGTTCAATTAAGTTAAGAGACATTTTATTATGGTTGCATCAAAGACTCACCTCGTTCAAATCTAACTGGACATGTTTTCCTAACAGATATGTCATCAGCTACAGATGTGGAGCTTACATCATCAGCAAACAGATCCATGACACAGTGCTTTTAGACCCAGTGCATGGTTTTCCGTTTAAAAAAAACCCTATTTTCCGTTTCATGTTTTTTTTTAAATTGTTTCATTTCCGTTTCAGATACATATGTAGGCCTAATTAACAATTTAAATAACATTATGTTGTGACAAATTAACATAACAGGCAGACAGCGCTGTTTACCATTTAATTTGTCATAATTCTTGAGAAAATAGTTTTAAAGTTTTAAAATATGAAAAAAATAAAAAGTACATTTTGTCAAATATATCGTATAAAAACATTATCGTTGGGTCAGTTTTATTTACATTGTAGGAAACAAAACGAGTCCGAAAATTAACTGGTGTTGGCATGCATCGCTATTTGTTGTTAATTCAAAGTAGGCCTTCATATTAGTAGCGAAAAAATCAAAGAAAAGGTTACAATTATAACAACTATATAAAGCATAATTGTCCAACAGTTGAGTGCGCTGTTTTATTCAACGGGGTTTAGTGTTAACAAAACGTAAACATTTATTTTTATCACCGCTTTGACAGTCTAACGTTGTCTGCAGTGTGAAGTATGTGCATGACACAGCGGAAATAAAGTAACACTGCAACGTTATAAGCAAGCCGGTGTTTGCTAAACGTTTGAAAAACATGTTTTGACTGGTTCCCGAAGTGGTCATTCGGTTTAATGTGTAGCGTTAGCGACAAACCCCTGGTTGAACTTACTCCTGGAAAACAAAAGCCTGTTCCACCTGTGCAGGCACAACAGACTAAGCAGTAAACCAGTGTCAAGTTCAGCTAGCAAACGTTTTGCTAACGTTCGCGAAGTATTTGGTTCCCAATGTGGCCATTTGGTTTATCGGGAAGCATATAATCCAGTCTAGCGGACGTTTTCCCACTCAGTCTGGCTGAATATAGCCCCATTAAATATGACATGACGCATTTGCCAATAGTACTGCACACTGGCCAATCATCAGTTTTGCAATGTGTGGCAATAGGTAATTTAAATTTTTTTAACTTCGCGGAAAATCGTAATTCTGTTTGATAATGGGAATTCTGTGAATTCCTTCCGTTTTCTGCGATCGTAGAAAATCACTGGGTCTGTACTTTGCATAGAGTGGCAGATCATTGATATATAATGCAAACAAAGTGGAACCAATTAAGTACTGATCCCTGTGAGAGATTAAGAGGATCAGATCGGGCTTTGCCAAGAACAAGTTTGCTTTCTACCTGAGAGATAGAATTCAAACCATAGAGATTTTGAATCAAAGTGATAGAGTATATCATGATCTATCATGTCAAATGCTTTTTTTTTTTTTTAAATAAATGAATGTAGCTAAGACAAATTTACCATCATCTGCTGATTTTGCCAGTTATTAACAATTCTGAATAAACTTGTTTTACAGGAATGTTTGGTCCTAAATCCAGATTGGTATTCTTCAAAGAATTGAGACAATACTTTATGCACATGTTTTCCATTATTTTAGACGTTAGACCAAGTAAAACAAATTGTTTGGTTCCTGTTACATGTCAAAAACAAATATGGTAGGTAGGTAGCGCCCCCCCCCCCCATTTTCGAGCCAATATTTCCTGAATATTATAGCAGATTAATATATTAAAAACTCTTTCTTTGTGTTACAGTGCAACCAACGGACAATACATACATGTACTCTAATGAGAATCATTAATTATTTTCTATTAACAAAAAAAACATGTCGAAACCTAGTCCAACCACAGTCGGTATTAACCCTTATCAGGCTGCATTGTTTTTATAAATTTTCAAGAATTTTTGATGATATCTCTCTTAGTTGTTGACGTATTGAAACAGATTTATACACACATATGCTGTAATGGACTAGCTATTTGATGACAGGTTTTTTTTCTCAAAATATTTAATTTGTTGCCATGGCAACATGTGCAAAGTTTAAAAAATATGTTTACTTAATAATCTTTAATAAAACATCACTTTGAAATTAAATAAGTTCTTGTAATATATGACTGAATCTTGATTTATTAACTATATTGTATGATTTTTTAATTTTGAGGGGTTTGGGAACCTCTTTGTTTCCTTGAAATCGTATGAAATTAACAGTACCATCAGTTTTGTTTTAACATAATTTTCTTCATTAACTGCAGTTTTAAAAGTGTTACTGTGGTTACATTTATTTGATAATTATTGTTCAAATTACACATACCTTTAGTATTAGAAAAGCACTTTAAACTTAAGGTAATTTTTTAATTAAAAAAAATCAGTTACCATGGTAACCACAGCAAATTAGGTAATTGTCACAAAAACTGAATTGAAAAACATTTGTATCTACTAAAATCATTACAAAGTGGAATTATAATCCTGTGCCTGTACACAGAATCTCCTACAATAATGATGCATGTGATCAATATTTGGGTCACAAGGTCAAAAGTCACAGACACTGTTAATCATCAAAACTATTCCTGTGCATTTCATACAAAACCGTTAAAAGAGATTGACCTCAAACGTGTACCTTATGACCCTCAAACTAGGCTGATGCACATATTGCTTTGAAGGTCATATGGTCAAAGGTCAAGGTCACTCATAATAGAAGATATGGATAATTGTTTTTCATTTCTTACTAAACATCTTTCAAGTTTAATAAGTTGACCTTACACTTCTACTATATGGCTTTCAAGCTATGATGACGCACATATTCCTTTGAAGGTCATATGGTCAAAAGTCAAGGTCACTCATAACAGAAAATAGGGACAATTGTCTTCCATTTCTTACTAAACTTCTTTAAAGTTTAATAAATTGATCTCACACTTCTACTATATGACTCTCCAGCTAAGCTGATGCACATATACATTTGAAGGTCATATGGTCATAGGTCAAGGTCACACAGCAGAAAAGAAAAACAGAAATGGAATAATATTTTTCCATTTTTTACTAAACTTCTTTCAAATTTAATAAATTGACCTCAAACTTTTACTATATTATCTTTATGATACACTGATGCATATTTTGCTTTTGGGGTTACCAGGTCAAAGGTTAAGGTCACAAGAAATAAAAAGAGACAACTGTCAATGCATTTCCATCAAAACGGTTTAACCATTTACGAATGTGACTTCAAGCTTCTATCATATGACAGTCATGCCACACATATTTTGTTTTGTGGGATCTTCAGGTCAAAGGTCAAGGTCGCAATATATATATATATATATAT
>JAECMU010038117.1:0-10681 GCA_016106625.1 Dracogyra subfuscus
TAACAGTAATTGCCACACCTGTATGTGGGTAAGATAATGACGTTCCCAACAGATCACTTTCACTGGCATCATTCTTTCACATATTACCGTTCTTCTGACTGACAGTTTCACTAAGACGCTTCATTATTGTATGAAAGGACACAAAAATTATCCATGTTGTTGTCATCGTGGTGGTAATGTTTTCCTGGTGTATTTTGGCAGCCGAACAAGGTTTTCACATACCACACTGATCACCCTGTTCTGTGGTCTCAGTGTCTTGTTCAGACATAGATCTTTGACTATGTTACTTTGGTGTCGTCCATTTTTTGTTAATTCAGGGGTTTTTTGCTCTTTTTTTTTAATTAGCTTGGCATTTCTGGGTTGAGTTTTTTCTTTTTGTACTTAAGTTGTCAAATTTGAGAAATATGTTAGATGTTTCTGTTATAAATTTAATGTATTAAATTATGTAGACTTAATATATTGTGTTGAACTTATTAGACATTGTGTACGCTTTTTGACATATAATGTGGTATCAAATGTTTAATTATTCATTGCTTAATATTTTTAAATTTGAAAAACAATTTTTTAATATGTTTGGTATTGATCAATACCTAATGCCTGTATTAGAATATCTTCTTCCATTTTACAATTTACATTTTTAATTTGTTCTTTTCATATCTTTCAGTTTCACATGTTCTGTTCATTAACTATAAACTTACTGTTTAAGACTAACAAAGGTGACTGTAGGTAGAATTATAATGTTATTTAAATTTCTTTACAATTTAGTTTTTCTTTGAAAAAATCAATCAAGTGTTTGCCTTGAGTGTATTTGTTGCAAGATCAAATCTCCTCATAGACCCATTCTGATTGAGTTTTTTCCTTTCTTGCCAATGCATCATAACTGGTATATCAAATACATTTTATGTGCAGTTCTGTCTTTACATATAAAATACATCTCTCGGTGCTAATGAAAAAAAAAGAAAAAGAAAGAAATGATTTATTTAATGACGCACTCAACACATTTCATTTACGGTTATATGGCATCAGGCATATGGTTAAGGACCACACAGATTTTGAGAGGAAACCCACTGTTGCCACTTCATGAGCTACTCTTTCCAATTAACAGCAAGGTATCTTTTATTTGTGCTTCCCACAGGCAGGATAGCACAAACCATGGCCTTTGTTGAACCAGTTATGGATCACTGGTCGGTGCAAGTGATTTACACCTACCCATTGAGCCTTGCGGAGCATTCACTCAGGGTTTGGAGTTGGTATCTGGATTGAAAATCCCATGCCTCGACTGGGATCCGAACCCAGTACCTACCAGCCTGTAGACCGATGGCTAATCACAACACAACCGAGACTGGTCTAATGAAAAAATGTACCCATGGTTCGCACAGTCTTGAAAAATTGCTTGAATTTAGGAGTTTGAAATGAAAAGTGCTTAGTTTCACTTTTTTGGGAAAAAGTGCTTGAAAAGTGCAAAAGTCCTTGAAAAGTGCTTGAATTTTATGTCATTGCGACTAGTGCGTCATTTCAACCAGAAATTACGGAACGACCTTGAAAGAAATTTAGCATTTTTACTTCCGTGTTCACACTTTCATGCCAGCACTCGTGAAGTTCCGTGACCCAAATGTACTCGGCCCATTCCGGGCCGTTCTGAATGCCTCAGCCGAGATTTACCGATTATTGACGAGCGTAATAGCCTCGTTTTGAGAACTGTAAACAATAGTCAGACAAGACGAAATGGAATCGCTTAGATTTTGAAGTTTTTGCAAGCACATGTTCAAATTTAGACATGCCTAGTAGAAAGTGTGTTTTTAACAAAATGTGGTGTTGAAAATATGTGTGGATCAGAGAGAGTAAGGATGTGTCAAAGGCTGTGTGTTCCTGTTGTCGCAAGGATATTAACATTGGCGCCATGGGCGAGAGTGCACTCGAATCGCACGAAAACAGTGAAAAACACAGAAAAAATTAAGCGGATACTGCAAGCATATAAACATACATTTTCTATTAAAAAAACATTGTTCGAAAAGGCTGGTTACGGTTTGTATTTATGGTCCTTGAAAACATAAGGTAGGCCCTTGAAAAGTGCTTGAATTTTATGGGTCCTTGCCTGTATGAACCATGGTACCAGATTTTACCAAAAACTATACCGGTATGTCAGAATTATAAAATGTTTGATATCCAGTAATTCATAATAAATCAATATGCTCAAGTGATGTAGTTAACCTAAACAAACATTATAGCATTTTCTTAATAATAAATCAATATGTTCTAGTGGTGTAGTCAAACAAAACAAACTTTTAACTTTTGTTAACAATAAATCAGTATGCTCTAGTAGTGTTGCTAAACTAAACAAACTTTTAACTTTTTTGTTTGCTAAGAATATACACTTAATATGTATCAGCTTCTCCATATCATGTTTTTTTTTGGTGGATGGATGACTTTAATAATACAAATTTGTTTTCACAAAATGTTATTCGACTCCTGGTTTACTCTGATTAAACATATTTTCTGCATTGGGCAGGCCGAAATAAAAGCAGTAATACAGTTGTTTGATTGTCGTTGCTTGACAAATGACTCCCAATATCGCCATCTTCCCGTCAATCTCCTGGCTCTAGAATCCTGGCTAATTTCGATCAAACCAACTTCTCCAGTCCTTCTCCTCTGCCTGGTATGCCTGAAAGCCGTCTAATAGCAAAAATGCAATTACGCTGACAAATTGATAACATTACTTGAGTTGGTTCATTTCAAACTTGCACCGTGATTTTCTCCTCCCCTATTATCATTGTACGTTTTCCGGTGAGAAGGACTCATTTCGTGTGATTGTGCAACAAAAACGGGACCCATTTATTTCTAACCACTTCCCACTGCTTACTACGAGTTTAATTTTTACGTCATGCAAAAACATAATTTTGCTTCGAGCGATGACCGGAGAAATTTTTCTTGTAATCCGGAGGAGAAAGATAGTTTATTACATGGTGCGTGTCATGTTTATTGAAAACTTAACTAAAATTTCCTCAGGGTTTTCATATGGTTGGTATAATAGTCTTACCTAATAAACAGATGTCAAATAAACCAATTAGTCCCTAATAGATATTGCTGTAATAAAATTTAAAATTTTGGAATGAATTTCCCAGCTCATATCCAATTAAGGTTCAAGTAGGTAGACAGGCTGTTTTGTTATTAAGGGTCCAGGAGCCTGCATTTTCTGCCTGGGAACCAAGTTAAGACTGTTTTAGAATTATTCACAGTGGGAAGAATATGGGGTGGGGAGCACTGTAATTATTTCAAGACTAATGGGTGTTTTTCCCATATATGGTTTTTAAAAATGAACTTTAGTGTGTGAATGGTTTATTAAAAAAGTTGCCTCCCACACTCACCTTATGTAATCTATTAAGATTATCAGCCATATAGGCTAGTCTTTTTGATGAGGGTGTGGCTATTGGATTATTGGAAAGAAAGAAATGTTTTATTTAACGACGCACTCAACACATTTTATTTATGGCTATATGGCATTAGACATATGGTTAAGGACCACACAGATATTGAGAGAGGAAACCCGCTGTCGCCACTTCATGGGCTACTCTTTCCGATTAGCAGCAAGTGATCCAGAAAGGATAGCACATACCACGGCCTTTGATATACCAGTCGTGGTGCACTGGCTATGATGAGAAATAGCCCAATAGGCCCAACGATGGGGATCGATCCCAGAACAACCGTGCATCGAGCGAGCACTGTACCACTGACCTACGTCCCGCCCCTTGGATTATTGGATGTCAAACATTTGGTAACTGATATATAGTCTTGAAGGATATTAACTACATTTTCCCATTAGCATTATATGCATTTTTCCACTGACAGGATGGCATTTACCATAGCCTTTGATAAACCAGTTTTGGGGTACCATTTGAGATAGGAGAAAAAAATTTAATCGGAGAATGGGTCCACTAAGGGGGTTTGAACTTGTGACCAAAGCATCTCAGTTCAGATTAACAAAGTTGTGATGGTGTGAACACAGGACTCTTATCATGTACATTTTGTCTGTTGTTCTCCAGCATAAAGATACACCATTCCCAATATGAGCCAGACAACAATGAATAACAAAGCTATATTTGTGCACAAGACAAAGTACACACAGTATTTTGACAGGTATGATGACATTAAAATAGTGATGTTATCATGTGCAAATGTAACTATAAAGCCATATTTCTACACAAGACAAAGTTCAGAAGGTAATTGGACAGGTATGATGACATCAAAATAGTGATGTTACCATGTGCAAATGAAACACAATTTAAATGTTCTGAAGGTATTTTGACAATTATAGTGGCTTCAAAATAGTGGTGTTAGCATGTGCAAATATAAGAGAAATTAAACATTCTGGAGATAGCAAAATCATAAAGCCATATTTCTGCACAAGACAAAGTTCATAAGGTAATTTGACAATTATGATAGTATCAAAATAGTGAAGTTAGCATGTGCAAATATAAGAGAAATTAAACATTCTGGAGATAGAAAAACATAAAGCCATATTTCTGCACAAAACAAAGTTCAGGAGAAATATTGACAGTCGTAATGGCTTCAAAATATTGCAAATGTAAACAATTTTAAACATTCTGGAGACATCAACACCATAAATGAAGGTTGAAACATAACAATCTTGATTCAAATCCAGAACAGTTTGTATATTGTTAGCTATAGTCCTGACATTTAAAATGAAGTAACGTGATGCTTACCTGTGTCTTGAATTCAAGGTTTTATGTCAAATATATTGAAATTCTAAACCAAACTTCATAAATGTTTTATTGTATACACATGGGTGTAATAATTTATTTACTATCAGAAAATGAATATATACAGGAAGACAGAACAATAATGAGGGTTTTGATAGCGATAAAAAAATAACCTTTAGATATCCGATACTTAGGTTAACAATGTCACCAAATAACAAAACAAAAATCCTGCCTGCAGACTATATCATCACAACTGTGTAAAATAGCTATATATTATATGTGATCATCCAGTATTAATGACCCCACTTAATATAGAACCATATAATTTGTCGGTTTTTATAATATATTATGGTGCTTGGCTATTGTTACATCTTTTTCATGGATTCTGAGCTAAGCCAAATGGAATTATTTTAATGCAGCTAAAAAAAAAGAACAAACATGTCTTGACTGGTTCATCCAACTTCTGATTTAGCATATTGATTCAGCTCTAAAGCTTCAGATAACAGATACATAGGGCAAGTTCAGAAAGTAAACACAATTTAAATGTCATGTAAGCTGTGGTGTTTACAAAAGAGATCCTGCATAAACATTGCCAATTTGTTTTTGTTTCCAGATGAGATTATTCACAGAAAGTCTATGCCCGTAATTAGTTTTATGGTAACCTGGCTGTGTTAACTGTTTTTAGGTATGTAATACTAATAGGTTTTTGTTTGCAAGATGAATCAGTGGTGTATTGGTATCACTGTAAACTCAACTAAGGTCATCACCAGTCACTTTTTGCACCCTTGTTTTTGCTTTGTACACAGTAATGTTTTGATACGATATATTTGACAAAAGGTACTTTTTATTTCTTTCATCTTTTGAAACTTTAATTAATATTTTGTTCAGAATTATGAAAATAACAAAATACCAACTGTAAACAACGTTGTCTGCTTGTTATAGAAATATGACAGGGGTCAAGGTTAGTAGACCAGTTTTTATTTTAATGTGGCAAAGCATTGAAATAATACAGTTAATTTGAATGACGTCAGTATTCCAATGACGTCACTTTGAATCACCTGACAATAACCAAACACTGGGTACATGACGTTTCCGTTTTAAAAAAGTTGGGGAAATTGCAATGCAAAATTGCTACTGACATTTTTTTGTTTAAACATTACTAATGCATTTGAATGTGTTTAAAGAAAATTTGTCATTAAAAAATTGTACATTTTTCGAAATATGGATTTTAAGTGAAATTACGGTAAGCTATGCTATATTTACTGTGTACGAAGCCAAAACAATGGTGCGAAAAGTGACTGTCATCAACCTCAATTTTACATGTATAGCCATGTGTAATCTTACTTATTGTGGAGCTGGAGGTATAGCCTAGTGGTAAAGCACTCTTTTGGCAGTGTGCATTTGGCCCCAATAAAAATGAAATGAAAAATTAGGTTATTTTGTTTAACAACACCACTAGAGCACATTGATTTATTGACCATTGGTTATTGGATGTCAAACATTTGAGTAATCCTGACATACAGTTTTAGAGAGGAAGCCCACAAAACATTTTTCCATTAGTGGAAAGCAATCTTTTATATGCATTTTCCCATATGCAGGACAGCACATATCACAGACTTTGATATATCAGATTTAGTCCACTTGTTGGAGTGGGGAATACAATCACAGAATGGGTTCACTGAGATGATTTAATCCTATGAAACAAGCTCCTCTGAACTAGATTCCATCCCCAATAAGACATGAAAGTACTGTAAATCAAAGTAAAAGTAAGACATCTTTTTGTGTGTGTGAATACACAACTTAGTGCATACATTTCCTGAATGACCAATATCTCCATAGACACATTCTAACCTGGAAAAATAATGCTTGTGTATAGATTTCATGATCTGAGTTTGTGCACAAAAGACAAAATGTATCGACATGCATATTCCACCCCCAATGACCTCTGGTTTACAGTAGTTTAAAGACACTCAGACTATATCAGAGATTTATCCCCAGTACAAACTGCATGATTATTTTAAATTCAATTTTTTTTTAGAATGACGTGAAATGAAAATTAAGCATTTAGTAATATTGTCTTAATTATTATGTAGATTTTTTACTATTAAAGAAATAATCTATAGGCATATGTACTTCTGTATATTACGTGAAGTTGCATGCTACTATATAGTCCACAGAAACAAAAATTTTTTATTGTTCTAGCACTAGAATTTGTTTATACCTTTGGCGCCAAAGACCGATTAGCAGTTTTCTCTGACTGGTGTTTGTTATCAAAAGTAGTACCAGTGTTGTGGCTGTACATGTAGTAGGCATATTGCTTGTCTCACATTCCGATGAAAGGCTCTCAAACTTAGAAACCTGTTACATCTCCAGGATTAATGGCTGCGGACACCAGATAAAGTCTTCAACATTATCTCTGACTGTCTGCAGCAGTGCTGAACCCAATGCGTGCAATGTGTGTGTTGCTGTAGACTGGTCAGCCATCATATCAGTGGACACCAGTCGATTAATCACAGAGTAAAACCAATTAGTCACATTAACAAGAATGCTGTTTGAGTGAATTTGTCAAAGAGTGCTGACCATCTGGTGTCTAGCCAGGGTTGTAAGTGTGAAACAGGGTTAAGAAGGATTTAGGATTTAATATGAGATTGAAGGTTAAGTGAGATTTAGGATTACGTGAGATTCAGGATTAAGTAGAATATAAGATTTTATGTTGTATTCAAGGTTATGTGAGATATAAGGTTAAGTGAGATTCATGGTTAGGTGAGATTTAGGATTAAGTAGAATGGAAGATTTTATGTTGGATTCAAGGTTAGGTGAAATTCAAGGTTAGGTGAGATTCAGAATTAAGCAGGATTCAGGGTTAACCAGAATTTAGGATTTAAAATGGAATTTAAGATTAAGCTAGATTCAGGGTTAAGCAAGAGTTTGGTTTAAGTATGATTTAAGTTTAAGCAGGAGTCACACCCTATCTTCCAACAAAGTCCTGGATTTGCTCTGATACATTAACACCAACCAGTATACCTGCTTTGTCAACTCAACCCAACCCAACCCAACCCAACCCAACCCAATCTAACTCAACCCAACGAAACACAACCATACCCAACCCAAGTCAATCCTACCCAATCTAACTCAACCCAATCAAACACAACCATACCCAACCCAAATCAAGTCAATCCTACCCAATCTAACACATCCTAACCCAATTCAACCCTACCCTACCCAACCCATCCCAACCTAACCCTTCCCAAGTCAACCCTACCTAATCTAACTCAAGCCAGCCCAGCCCAGCCCAGCCCAGCCCAGCCCAGCCCAGCCCCAGCCCCAGCCCCAGCCCCAGCCCCAGCCCCAGCCCCAGGCCCAGGCCCAGCCCAGCCCAGCCCAGCCCAGCCCAGCCCAGCAGACCTGATGATTTTAGACCAGACTAATTATTTCTTTAATAGACATTAGTCATTAAACTCTGGTTTGAGATGGTTGTACTTTAACTGGCTGCAGTTCCAGGAATTGTCGGAATTGTGATGAAGGCCTGATGGCGGCTCCTGAGATGACACAAGACATAGATTCTGATTGGTTATCACCGGTGAACTCTTGGAGAGTCATGCACTGTAAACATTTGTTTGCTTCAATCTGTTGTGTCGGAATTTACTTTCATCTATCAAAGTAGATGGCTTTTATTAATCCCTCTTGTTGACTTAGCTTGTTGAGCATTTGTTAATGTCAAGTGTTGTTTGAAAATCTGAAAAGTTAATTTCCTCCTGTTTTGTTGTGTAGGGATAGAACAGTGATGTGTCTATACAGAAACAGTCAATGATTAATCAATTTTATTTTTTTAAACATACAGAAAATAAACAATCGTGATTTCTTTATTTATAACTTTCCCATGTTTTATAATCAGTTTGAATCTCTGTGTATTGAAATATGTGTTAAAGGGAGCATTTAGTCCTTGTACTTGAAAACAATTTAACAACTTGAAAGAAATTTAAAAAGATAAAATTGTTATGTGTTTATCATCTTTTTAAAATTACTTTGAACAACTGATGTACAGGTGTTAACAGTGCTTATTGCATATATGTATTATTATACAAAGAGTGCAAAAAACATTTTGGGATTGTTCCAGCACTAGAATCTTTTTATACCATTGGCGCCTAATTTAGTAAATGTATGATTTTTTTTTATATACTTGGGTAAGTCATGTTAAGAGTTATCAGCATCAGTGGTGTACATTATCCTGTTTGTAGGAAAGTGTATAAAAGATCTCTTGCTGCTATTTGATAGGAGTAGTCAGTGTGGCAGCAGAGGTTTACTTTCTGAATATAATAACCAAAGTTAAAGTTTGTTTTGTTTAACGACACCACTAGACCATATTGATTTATTAATCATCGACTATTGGATGTCAAACATTTAGTAATTTTTATATATAGTCCATTATTAGCAAGGGATCTTTCATATGCACCATCCCATAGACAGAATAGCACATACCATGGCCTTTGATATATCAGTTGTGGTGCACTAACTAAAATGAGAAATAGCATACATGTAGCCCAGTGGTAAAGCACTCACCTGATATGCAATCAGATTAGAATGAATCCCCTTACAGCCAGTGCACAACAACTGATATATCAACAGTCATGGTATGTGCTAACCTGTCTCTGGGATGGTGCATATAAAAGTAGCTCATTTGCTACTAATGAAACATAGCATGTTTCTTCACAAATTTCCAATGTTTGACACTCAGTAGCTGATGATAATAAATCAATTTCATATTTAGGCAGCTCAGGCATTTGAATTGCATATCCAGTATGGTTTTTTTCTTTCTTGGGTAGCTGCAGCCCAGATATTTGAATTGAGTACCTAGGATATTGTGCTTTGCTTAAACTGTCCTCTAAAATAGGTGAAAGTGGCAGATCTTTTTTCTCACAATTTCCAGGCCAATGTCACAATTACCAAGATATTTAATACCAATTACAGAAGGAGCTGGGAGTCATTTCTTCCCCCTCCTTCCCATCCATAAAAACGTCATCCAGCCATTTAAGACCCAAGCAGATGTTAGTACAACAGGTTGTGGCCTGTCTGTCCATGGGATTTGCACACAGACACCATTATTAGCACTCTCAGTAATTAACCAACTTTGTCAGAAAATCTCAGTCCCTGGAGTCTGGCAGTCTCTTAGAATGACAGGAGTTCCAGAAATTCTTTGCAGTAGTTTGTCAATTCTGTGTTTGTAGAGTAGTCCCCAATTATTGAAATATCAGTTACCTTCTTTGTTCTTCTCACTCTATTTTGTGGTTTCTTTCTGCCTCCTCTCTCTCTCTCTCTCTCTCTCTCTCTCTCTCTCTCTCTCTCTCTCTCTCTCTCTTTGTCTCTGTCTCTGTATGTCTGTGTGTGTATATATGTATGTATGTGTCTCTGTGTGTCTCTCTCTGTGTATGTGTCACTTGATCACTTATCTCTTTTTCTGCTTTTGTCTCTCTATCTCACTCTTTTTCATATATGTATTTACCATTATTCGACACCCAGTAGCCTATGTATCTTTTGTGCTGGGGTGTTGTTAAATATTTAATCATTACTCTGTCTTGCCCTTTCAGTTTTTTTCTCCCTTGATCTGTCTGTCTATCTGTCTTTTTCTCTCTTCGAGTTTCTACCCAGTGCTGAAAATAATAATTATATTTTAGATACCAAATAACCATAATTTAAAGCAATGTGCTGAGGTGTCATTAAACAGACATTCATTTTCTTTCTTCTTTGTTTTTTTCTCACCTTGTAATATAAGCAGGACCACCAGTGAGAATATAATATAAAAAAAATAGAATGTTTTAAAAAGTCTTCATAAAGATGAAACAGCTTGTAGAAAAAACCATCAGCCAGGCAGACAGATTTAAGTATATATCTTGTATTTATTTATTTTTATGTGGCGTCTATATATTTTATGGCACACACTGGTGGTTAACTACAACACACCAGTG
>JAECMU010038139.1:0-14628 GCA_016106625.1 Dracogyra subfuscus
TTCGGCATCAGTCGCCCAGACTCCATTCCCTGCAATTCCAGAAGCTGTCACATATTCCTCAACATTCTGGTTCAAGTAGTGCTGAAGATCCATGGTGAGGTCAGTGTTCATGTGCTGCACGACTCGATCTCAGATGATGCCATGGTTCTCCTCTGATCCTGTGATAATATAACTGATGGATCAGAAGTAACAATTGCCATCGCCTTTGGTGATGTAGATTCGCCGAGGCTGTGACAGCTCAGCGGGTCGGCCAAAGTAAACAGTCTTTGATGATGTCAGACCCAGCGCTGCTGCAAGGTTCTTTCGAGCCTTGATGGAGAGTGGACTGAAAATCCTGGAAGACTTGGAATTTTTAATGACGTATTCCGTCATGTCACTGATTTCATCTAGCTTCCCTGTTTGTCTTTTGGGTAGTTGGGATTTTTCCTCTATGGTGTCACTGGGGTGGTCCGGAATGAAGTCACTGGTTGGGCGCTTAAGGTCCTGTGGAACATCTGATGATAATGTTGCCTCTGTGTAGATCTTGAGGTTGCTGGCGTGGTAAGTGTTACTTAGGATCTTGTCTGTCTTAATATTTTTTTATCTTGACACGTCCTTTGCTGAGGGACTCAACAACGTATAGACCAATCCAACGAGGCTCTAGCTTGGATCCTATCCGATTGATACGTCAACTGTTTTTAATGTAGACAGTTGACCCTGTGATAATCTCCTTATACCTGTCATGGCGACGATCATGCCAGTAAAAATAATTTGAAAACATTCACAATTATCCTGAGGGTATACGACATGTTTCATGTGAATTACGAATGCCTTAAAATATGTTTTATTAAAAAAAAAAAAAAATGGTAATTTAAAACTGAAGACTGATTTAGTTGGGGTTTTCTTTAATAAATAAATAATTTGTAATATAAAATTGAAGACTGATTACCAATCCTGTACGTATTGGTATGGTTCGCTGTAATGCGGCCACTAAAATAGACTCGCCCGATATTTTTAGAATTTGTTTGCTCCCAAATAACGTTATAAAAGGAGAAGTGTGATTGGTCAATAGTTAAATTATTATTTACAGACGAAATGATAGTCTATGCAGTGCTGATAGCAATCTGATTAAAATTAGTTCTACTGGTCTAATTAAGGCATTTGTAATTCACACAAAACATGTCGTATACACTCGGAATGTTTTAAAATTATTTTCAAATCACTGGCAAGATTCTGCAAGTAAGGTTTTGATTGGTGGACATGAGTTCCAACTGGCTTCTGTTAGATCCACATGTAATAGTGGAGCTAATTTTAATTAGATTGGCATATCTTAATATGTGACAAAAACGATGCACCAAACGATGTAAATAAACTTTTATTTACAGTTATATATTTTTAATAGAATAATTTATTTTTTCCAAAAAATATACAGCATATTTAGAGATCAAATAATACAATGTGCACAACGCTCACGTAAGTTAGGTCAAAATTAAAACCATAACGTGACGTCGTTTCTCGAAAAGGTGGTCCGCCTCAAATCAGCCATAGATCACCAGCATATTTCAACCAATGCGATATAAAGCGTAATCTGTTATTACAGGTTCAAACAACAGGAGGATCATTTATTCTAAATACTTATCTATTAAAAATATTCCGGATATAGTAACTTTAAAAGTCAATTAAAATTCTAATGAGATAGATTATCGGTCACATAAAAACCAACATATGCATGTAGATAAAAATAAAAATCACTTGTTTAATAACAAAGAATTCCATACATGCACATACATCCGCATGCATATATATATATGAGATATTCATATCAGTAACTATTTTTAAATTAAAATGTAAGCATCTTTAAAAAACCAAAAAACAACACTGAAAGCCCTAAATTACTATCAAAAGAGATTTGTTTATGAAAAACACAAGGGGGTATAATCTAGACTAGGGGGTTATAGTTTGGCCTAGCGCAAAATATACCCCGGGGTATAAACCAGCCTAGGCTACTTTATACCCCGGGGTATAGTTTGGGCTAGACCACTTTAACCCCGGGTATAATCTGGCGGGGGGTTAATCTGGCCTGCTACACCGGGTAAAGATAACACAGTACACAGTGCTAAACTTCAACTTGTCAAGACCTAATTAAACATGTTGTCACAAATGTGGTTGCGACATGTGAATGATTTTCTTGTTATCATGTATAAATGCGTTTCTTGTGTTATTATGTATACTTTTTTATAATATGATGGAGGATTGGGTTTCTTTTGGCAATTAGTATTGGTATATGTGATGTTTCTTGCACGGACAGCACGGTTCGTGGCAGTGCATGCAGTAGGTGCACTGTGAGCTATAAAAGGAGTGAAATGTATAGCCTCGGTGGCCTAGCGGTTAAGTCGCCGGACAACAGGCTGGTAGGTACTGGGTTCGCAGCCCGGTACCGGCTCCCACCCAGAGCGAGTTTTTAAGGACTCATTGGGTAGGTGTATGGCCGCTACACCCTCTTTTCTCTTTCACTAACAATAACAACTAACCCACTAATTTCTATTCTGTCCTGGACAGACAGCTCAGATAGCTGAGGTGTGTGCCCAAGACAGGCGTGTGCTATAACAGCTTGCTTTGAATGTGCACGTTAAAAAAAAAAGTAAAGTAAAGGATCGTGGCAGTTGGGTTGAAGTGACAGGCTGGCTCAGTTTCATTAAGCTGGGATGCAGGTACGTGTTATATTTTATTATAGGGTAATTTTATTATGTGGGGAAAGGGTGATTTACCTTTTATATGTATGATTGGTTTAAGCTGAAGCGAGAAAAGTTATTATTGTATTGTTTATTAATGTTTTTGTTTATTAATGTATTGTGTATGACATGGAAGTATAGTGAATATACTTTTCAGTGGGTATTAGACGTCTCTAACAGAATCATCATTTGTCTTAATGGTGACATTGTGATTGACTGTGTGTACCCAGGGTGTAAAGGAGTAACCTATGTGTGAGTAATTTGTGTTTTAAATTAGTTTTATTTTAGGAGACAGCTGTAGAACATCTGAGGAAGTACTTGTCTGCCAACTGACCAGAGGACATGCCTTTGTAGGGACTTAGAGCCCAAGATAGCGTGAAAACCCGGATGTGGGGGTTTGAGAGGGTCTGCGGAACCTTGACTGTGTTTGTTATGTAGATTGTGGTTACTGTTGGGAAAACAGTTGGCTCGATTTGGAGTCATGGACATTTGGAGTCATGAACCTTGAGTCATGGACATTTGGAGTCATGGATATTTTTGAGTCATATGGGGAAAATATTGTTGTGAATAATGTGTGGAGTTAAATGTTGTATGTAATTAAATGTATGTAATTAAATGTGTTAATGTGCAATTGTGTTTTGTTGTTGCTGAGCAAACCCAGCTCGGTCACTCTGTGACACATGTAAATCTGATACAATGCAAAATTTAATTGTTGCCACGGGTGTAGCAGGCGTCTAAACGAGAACACCAAATAACTGCATATTGCATAGATACCATGAAAGACAGACTTGGGGAGGACAGATACTGTTCACATGCCTTGAAGTTCTCTCACACAGCACAAACTCTACTGGAAGATCCGAGAGAGAATTTTGTAACATAATCAATGTCAACTCTATCGGAAGACCTCTGTCATTCACCCAAGAACTCTGACTTGTATATTATCTGTATAACCATGTTGTTAACTCATTAATCACGTTTCATGTTTGGAAAGTACAATACAAGAACCTACACTACCAACTTGAGACGTTATCTTCCTTCATTTAAAGAAAAATATGCTGTGTTACTATTATGGGAGTGGCAGACCTCTTTGTGTCGATGCATGAGGGATGGAATAAATGTTATGGTGATGCTAGTGTGTGTGTGTGTGTGTGTGTGTGTTTGTAATTCCCAGCAAATTATTTCCTCAGGAGTGGCTGTTCTCCTAGATAGAGATCCATGGAATCATCCCCTATTTGGTCAAATGCCCATTCGACATTCGACTATGCTTTGTGCAGCGATATGGCCCTGATCATGTATTGTGGTTATGTCATTCAGATTACCCTGGATGTTCCATCAATTGCCTTGAAACTTGTATCACCAAAAAGGTTAAGCTATGCAGTTTCCTGGTAATTATTAATTGTTTTTCAATTTACACTACACTTTTACCCCCTATAAAATATTATGTCTTCTGCTGCCAGATCTGTAGTTCGCGCCAAAATAGATGCGGGGTCTTTTGTCACATTTAATTCAGTATCAGTGTGTTTCTAGTACCGTACTCACCAGACACTAAAATTGATGGTTGCCCAACGGACTACCTTTCTAAAATTCATAGTCGCCCTTAGCCAATAAAGGTCGCCACGGGTGACTGGGCGACTGCTAATTTTCAACCCTGGTGTGACCTCAATAGAAACAATAGCAAGATCTATGAATTTTGAATTTGTTTTACAGTTAGCGAATATTTGCAACAGAATGTTGACCATGAACATAACACAACACACACACACCAAAACATTAGCACAGCATAGCATGCACAACAGAGGCTGTTCATATTATTAATGTTCATCTATTACCATTCTAATGTCTTCTGAAGCCCCCTTATATTCTCGAAGTTCTTTGAGTATTTCTTGTGCATCCTGTAATACTGTCTCCACCAGATTGTACACATGCTGTTCACACTCTGTGGGTTCAGCACCTAGTTCAACAGAAAATAAACATTCTTATTAAGTTAATTGGATTGTAAAATTTCTAATAGAAGTAATTGGAACATGGTGGAAAATGTTACAGAGCCTGAAAGCGATAAGTCACATGTACCGAAATGGCATCTTTTTGGACCTGGGTAAATAAAGAGTGTAAACTGCAGCAAACTAAAGAAAAAAAGCAGTGGTGTGTTGACTCCTTCCACATCACATGCAAACTTAGAAATATTGTCCATTTAGGCTTTCAATCCTGCAATTAAAATGTCTTCCTTTCTTCCACCATCTGGTCTGGTAGCAGGCAGTCACAAATACTCTCTTTTCCTCTCAACATCGTAACCCGTCTCAGGAATTTGTACAACTTGTTGACAATCTGTCATGGATCTCTTTCCTTGTAATATTGGAGGCCCCAGTTTAAGAACAAAACTACTTACCTGGTATGAACTTAATTAGACTATAATAAAATAAATCATAGATTTTTATCCCCACTCACCCAGAAGCTCCAACAGTAAGGTTTCTGCCAGAGAATACGAAGGTAAATTTACATACCGTAAATATCTGCAAAATTAATGGCTACATCTTTTTTAATTTTCTGAAAAATTAAAGTAACAGAACTACAATTTAAAATTTGCAAAAATACCTGAAATTCTGTGTCTAACTTGAAATGATTTCTAACCCATAATCACCTAATACTGGCAATTCATAGTGGAATTTTATAGTATGATCTTCCCAACATGCACTCGTCTTTTCCTGGAGTGGGATGTAGCCCAGTGGTAAATCACTTGTTTGATGTGCGGTCGGCCTGGGATCGATCCATGTTGGTGTGCCCAATGAGCTATTTCTCGCTCCAGTCAGTGAACATTTTCTTTTTTTACTGATTTGACAATTTAAAAAACAAAACAACAAAAATATCTTTAAAATTATCCCTGCCTCCCACCCCATCTTGAAGTTTGTTAGTGATTGGAAGGATACAGCTGGGTTTTAAAAATTCTATTGCAGGTTGCTGTTGAAGATAGAAACATGTGGTCTAGAAACTGACAAGTATCAGTTGGAATTCCAAAGTAAGGGCCACAAAGTTGGTCCAACCAACAAAACACTTGTGGCATTAAGGTATACATTAATTTGTGACCTGGTGAAATAATATAGTCACTATAGTTACAAAGAACTGGTGATTAGCGTCGCTTAAAGTACATAAATACTTCTATCTTTACTATTAACTGATATAATATTTATCCTTAATAAAGGTAACATCTCTGGTCACTGTTCTCAGGATGCAAATTGTTTAAGTTGATCATCGAGGCTCACCCTAAAAGTTGTTGAAAAATTTAAATTCTATTGTTGGGGCTGCCCCTAGTTGGTAGCCTAGAAGTATTTCAGTCATGACCCAAGCTTAATTAATATTATTAAACATGAACCCCAATGAGAAGTTGTAAAAAATGTTTAATAACAATGTTATTGACAAAAGTAAAAACATACTGCTCTTGAGCCATAGCTGTTGTTAATATTATCTTTGATAAGTACCTGTATCTTGCCGTCTGACTTTGTTTAAAATTAAAATGAACACCAAACTTACTTTCGAAGTCAACGAAGAAATCACTCTCTCGTGCTTGGGCCTCATTGTTCATGAGAATACTGAGCAGCTTGCCCATGCTGGAACATCTACTGCTCTGTGTCAGTAGGATCCAAATGAATACCCTCCGATCTCTATACCAGCCTACAGATATACTGAAAAGAAACACGTCAGATATCAAACTGCTAGTTTTCTCAAAAACAATTACCTACTCATTAACATCAAGTTATGTCCAGTCTTCACCAGGAAAACTTAATACGATTGCTTGCCCTGCACATTTCAGGAGTACTTACCTTGTTTCACACCCAACAGCCAATCTCTATTTTTGTGCTGGGTTGTCATTAAACATCCATCCGTCCATCCATGCATCCACCCAAGCAAGCCACCCACCCATCCATCCATCCATCCACCCACCCATCCATCCATCCTCCCACCCATCCATCCATCCATCCATCCATCCATCCATCCATCCATCCATCCATCCATCCATTCTATTTGAGGAGAGTAATGCACTGCAGCTTGTCTTGATTTTAATTACGGAGAACACTGATATCTATTCCATCTTCACTTTCATTTGGGTAATTTGTACTTCATTTGGATATTTTTACTTTATTTGAGTAAAATAGTATTATGCATCTTAATTCCAGCACTGAACATCGATGCAAAATCATGCCATTGCATTGGACACATTCGACTTGAGTTTTCCCTCTATGTCTCATATAACAGTCCTATCATGTGACTGGTGGCAAGAATACATGTAAATAGCAAAATGACATAAAAAAATTAATTAAATGAGAGTGCCCTTCTTTGCACAGGTTTTGAGTTATGTGAATACCGGTACACTAAAGTCTTAACTGCTGGACTTGGCCTGTGCCCGAGTAATAAAAAATGTGTCAACAGCATTAAGAAGCTAAAACTGACAACATGCAGTAACCACATGGCAGAACAAAATAAGTAAACACAAATTACAAAATTGGTTGGGGTTGGAATAATTTTAAGAAAAAACAACAACAAGTATTTGAAAAAAGTACCAGCTCTAAAACAAAAACAAACAAAAATACAAAACCACCCTCTACAAACATCTATGTGAAGTTTGTTGATGAACAAAGTCATAGGCATCAAAAGCATGGGTATTACTACTGTACCCAGTTGTTAAATAAATGAGTGACGGTTGGATACAGGACAGTTCATTTGCCAATAAATACTATTCATTTCATTCCTGGATATATTTGTATATTCACAGAACTCAGATTGTTTGTGTGAGAATTTTGCAAGATACAGATCTATACATGGAATATATTATTATAATTCACATTTATAGGATATTAAAAAAAGCTTCCATTTCACCTCATATCCAGAATGAAATAATGTTCAGATGTCACAAGCTTTAGCAAGTGATAATGAAAACTACTTCACAAGGGACATACGAAATGGTAGTCAGTTTAATATCCTACTGATTACCCACAAAGGTTAAAAATTGTTATTTTAAATTACTTGCCACAGGGCAAGTGCCAATCAGATAATCACTTGCCCCATATATTATTCCACTTGCCCATACTTCCTAAAGTAACCAGTTGTGTTACTCCTATTTAATTTAATACAGTGGTTAATAATCTTGAAAGTAATTGGTTTAATTGCACAAATAAAGAATTTTTCCAATAGGTTACAACACTTATCTAGAAAGTATTAATTGTATATCTGTCCAGTAGTATTAACTCTCTTCTCTATTTGTTGATTTAAACCCTATTTTTTTAAATAGTGTCCGTTTATTGATTTAAACTTTATTTGTTTGGTAGTGTTCATCTAAATATAATTATTATATCGATGTATGCCTTAGTGACCACTTGTATGGCTGTGGATGATGTGAGATCCTTTTCCACTCAAGAACTATTCTTTTATGGCTGGCATTGGTTCAAAAATGTTTAGGGATTTTGGCCCATGTGTCATTAATTATTGTGTTTATATTATTTAACATTTTGTGCCCCAAAACACTTCTCTGTGGTGTTTTTACCCTGTTTAATAGCTGAGAAAAGTATCTTGCAAACAGCCGTGGCTGGGCTCAAAGAAAACATGAGCTCTGGTACTTTGCAAATGTTTTTAACTAGTGCAGGCTTGTTAAACAACAGCCGGGGACGGGGAGTACATCGATTGCAGCCTTATATTTATTTATTGAGCATAATTTATTTATTAAAAACTATTAATAAAGCAGAAAACAAAGAATATATTCATGCATGCTTAGAGGGTATCACACATGACGATTATGGTGTAGGGCTGATGAAATATAACTTCACCTAACCTGTTCATTTTACACGAACGTAGATTTACATATTTTATCTAAACTTGCAATTTTATAAGAATACAGTTCATAATATTTAGGCTCTGTTCAAGTGAAGTCAGAAATTATGAACTTGCTTTACGCCAGTGGTGTAGACAGAATTTTGTATTGGTGGGGGGGGGGGGCAACGTGTTCAAGATAGTCATTTTTAGTTAGTTTGTACTAATTTCCTCCATCTTGGATACCGAGCATTATAGAAATGACAAAGTGGGACGTTAATATAACGTTCATTTTTTACAAAGCGCAGATTCTGGAACAACGTTGACATCTAATTTAATTTGAATATGACCATTTTAAACTGTATTCCACCATATTTACCATGTTTGCAAGGATTAAACATTATGACTGCACACACAAAACATGTATACTTTATTTTTATATAAGCTGTAAAGCGTATTGGATGTTATTTCTAAGACTGAAGATCATCAAACCGATTACTTATATGAATTCAGTTAAACGTTCAGTGGTGGGAATTACCTATCTTAGTCAATAGTAAAAGGGGAATAACTCTAAAGTTTTCCATTTTGGTGTGTCAACACATTGACAAGAGTTCCGATCATTCCAGCATTTATGGTCAGGGTTAGATTTCCTTAGAGCTATGTAAATGTTTGCATGATCAGAACTCTTTCCAAAGGTTTTACCGAGATTTGTAAAAAAAAATTAAAAAGGTTTTAGGTGTTAAAATAGTCACTTGTCATTGGGCATGTGCAGTTAACATAAGTACTTGCCCGGCATGAAAATTCCACTTGGCACAGGAGTAGGATGATGGGATTTTTTAACCCCTGACCCATTATCAACCTTAATTTATATCACTCACTTTGTTTAGTTAAGTTCCTGTAAGGTAGTAGTGAACCAATCGATGAGGTCATCATGTGATGTCGAAGTGTTACGTCCCACTTGGCATTCTAGTGGGACGTATCACTTTGATATGTCAAGATATTTTTAACCATATGGGTAATAAATATTAAGCTGATATAATGCATTATTATTATAATTACATGACATATTATACAGTGAAACCTCTCTAAACCGGACACCCTTGGCTAAGACAAAAGTCCAGTATTAATAGGGATCTGGTTTAGAGAGGTTAAATTTTGTCCTGATATTTTTAAAGAGAACATTAAAAAAATCTGATTTTGAGAAAATTCCAGTTTACAGAGGGCCCGGTCTTAAGATGTTTCACTGTACCAGTAGTATTCATTTATTCGCTAAAACAAGCAAATCTTTTGGATGGGCAAGTGGAAAAATAAGAATGTAAGAATGTAAAATAATGTTTCAACCCCTGCATGTGACCCTGGTAAAAAATCCTGGATAGGGACCTATTTGAAAATATGTTGCAATGCCAACAAACGAGACTCCCACAAGGTGCCCCAACAACTGGCCATGCCCTTTTAAAGACAGAACCGGGAAAAGGTCACATAACTGATCAAGCCCACTGACTGGCTAATTAGCGGGCACCCACAGGAGTCAAACAACGACGGCCCCAAGAAGCAAGGTTCCAATATGAGCTACTATTCAGCAAACTAAATCAAAATGACTCACTAGCTCCATTTTCTCTTTCGATGATCTGTTCCAAATTATGTGCCAAAATTACCTCATGAAATTTGTGCAATCCTTTAAAAAATATTTTTACTTAATCTTACTGAATATTCAAAATTCAATAGCACCAAAATACCCCCACGCATTACTGACCCCGGTCGTTCAGCTGTGCTCTCTCACCCACTCCAGCTATTTTCCTGTCCTGGATGGAGGAGCCGACTTAAGCTGACACTTGTGTCCATGACATGTGTGCGCTACAAGAGCTTGCTCTGAATGTACATGTTAAACCTTTTGACCTGACATGACCTACCAGCAACTCGGGAACAGTGTCCAACTGAAATATTATCATGCTAAGTTCTGTGAGCAGTAAAAAGATTTCTCATCTCACCCCGCCTCTCCATGTCCTCTAGTCCATGTTTACAATGAAGCAATGTCTGACAAGTAATAATTGTTAATTTTAAATATGACACAGGCCTGACGGAGCAAGCGGGAGGGAGGGGCTGGACTCTATCCCCCCAATAATTTTGAGCTACGTTTTACGAAGCGATATTAGTGCTAAGATCACCTTAGTGCATAAGTTAACTATGGACTTAAGGTGATCTTAGGGCTAAGATCGCTTCGTAAAACGGGGCCCAGGCTGAATATTATTGGTAGTAAATCGTAAGTCTTCAAGGCAGTGATGCACTGATGAATTTTACTTGTAGATTGCAGAATATTCATTATACTGAATTTCTAGAAATCTAGTTTTAAATTTTTTAGTGGGGATCATACCCCGAACTCCCTAAGCAACTTTTCTTTACACCTCGATCTTAGTTAGGCCCCTCCCACCAATGCATACTTTCGTCCGCCGTGCCTGTGACGAAGTGTCCTGTTCAAGTTTTTACATTCCTTTCTTTTTCTCAAACTTTGAAGTCACTTCCGTGTTGATAATTTCAATCGCTATATAATAAATTTAGTGACCCACACCTATTCATACGACTATGAGATAATAAATATAAATATAACTAAAGAGCCGCTAGCAGTAGATTTGTATACGAATACAGAATTAAAATGTGACAAAATGTATTAATTTTTTAATATAAAAATGTAGCGGGGAAAGAATCATAAGCTCGCCCAGTTCAAAGACTCAAAACAGCTGACAGCCCGCTGCCCTATCAGTAATAAAGTGTTGCTCCGCATTAACACAAATACATTGTTTCAGAAACTGGATTTGCAATTTAAAAACTTAATCCAATTTATATAATTAACTCACCACTTGATTATTATCGTCTTCCAATCACCTCAAACTTGTTAATATCAAATGATGGTTGTCAAACACGTTTCCATGTAATTTTAAACAACTTTGTTTCAATTGGTTTGGCCTGTGCGTATCTCTACAAAATGATAACATAGCTCATACATAGTGTTCAGTTGAGCAGTTTGTCAAGAGAACTTGCCAACGATTTGGCTGGTTTCCCCCTATTACATTATTTTAATATTAGCAAAACTAGGTTAGAGTTTCTTTATGACGGTAATTAACACTTTTATTTTTTTATTTTACAGGACCACTGCGTGCGCATGTGCAGGAATTTTAGCAAAGAGGGGTCTAAGAAAACTGAGGTGAGCAACGTTGACACGCTCCGCAATTATCTGGGTAAAAAAGCACTTTATTTAATGTTTTTAAAAGGAAAAAAAAAAATCTGTTTGTCCAGCGTTCAGTTCTGGTCCTCGTTTTACCAACGGTTCCACAGGGAACGCCTTTTTCATACTATGAAATATACACCAAGCTATTTATTTCTGAGCCGATTGTTTTGTAATTGGACACCAAAAAAAAAAAAGAAGAAAAAAAGAAACCAACAACAAAAATGACCTCCAACTTCAGTTTAAATTACATTTTTGAGTACATCGATCAAACTGGTGCCAAAAGTTTCATTTTGGCACTGTGATTACAGATGTCCCATTCTTAAGTGACGAATTTGGTGCAAACCCCATTTAAGGACGCCCTAAAGGGGCGCTACTTTCACATTTAAATCACATTTTGAGTACATCAATGAAACTTTGTGGAAATGTTCTTTAGACCATCCTGATGAAGGATCACTAGTTCTAAAGTGTCGAATTTGGTGCAAAACCAATTTAAGTACGGTACTCCAAATGTGCTAAAAATAGCGCCCCCTTTAGGCCGTTCTTAAATTGGTTTTGCACCAAATTCGACACTTAAGAACTAGTGATCCTTCATCAGGATGTTCTAAAGAACATTTCCACAAAGTTTCATTGATGTACTCAAAATGTGAAAGTAGCGCCCCCTTTAGGGCGTTCTTAAATGGGTTTTGCACTAAATTCATCACTTAAGAATGGCACATCTGTAATCACAGTGCCAAAATTAAACTTTTGGCACCAGTTTAATCGATGTACTCAAAAATGTAATTTAAACTGATATTTTTTTTTTTTTTATTTTTTTTGGGGGGTCCTTTAATGCACCAATTGGAAAACTTAAGAATGGTCATTTGGAGGTCCCCATCCCACTAACTAAAGATTTTAGCTCTCAAACCTTTTGTACTCGAGATGTAATTCAAATCTCTGCTAGCTCCTGCATTAGGAAGAAAAACCTCACAAATGAACAATAAGACGACATCAAATCGGATGTTAATTGCGCGAACCAAGCATAACGCAGTTAGGGACGTTGAAGATATACTGTTTACATTCCAGAAAAACATTTATTTTGCCATTATGCAACTATGATGCTGAACAAGTCCCTTTAATTTTTAAATCATCTTCAAAAATATCTGCCAGTGCAGGCGGTCCCTCTTACATCCCCCCCCCCCCAACTTTCTGTCTTGGACGAAAGAGCTTGCTTCGCAAACTCTTGCACCCACGACAGGCGTGCGCTACAACAGCTTGTTCTGAATGTGCACGTTAAACCCTATGACATGACATGACATATTCGTGCCGGAAAAGGTACGTGTACGGATTACTAAATCGTACGTACAAATTACTACATCGTACATACGGATTATTAAAACAAACGTACGGATTGCTAAATCGTACATACAGTTTAACCAAACCGTAAGTACAGTTTAACCAAATCGTACGTACGGATTAACCAAATCGTACGTACGGATTCTGAATGGTACCTACGGATTATAAATGGTACGTATGAATTGTAAACCGTACGTACGGTTTATAAATGGTACGTACGAGTTATAAATCGTACGTACGGATAATTTGTTTTGGTATATTGGCCTTAATACGCCGCCATAAAACACCCAGTAATTATAACCGACAGGTTTGTATCTGACGCTACAATATGAATTTGCCCCTCCCCACCCCCCACCCCCAAAAAAAACCCAGAAGATAATAATAATAAATAAAATAAAAAGTTCAATAAAAAAAAATGGCTGCCAATTTTTTTATGCTCTTATTATTTTCCATCATTAATCCTGCCGTTGACGGACAATTGATTATTACTGTACATAATCCTGCGCTACCTATATTCCCCGTGCAATTGAAAACTAATTTTATCCGCCAGCATCAAAGCCTCGTTGTGACCCCTCTTCGATTTCACTGGTATTGTATCTCAAGTTTGGTTATCTGAACCAGGACCTTGCTGGGTCCATCCATCTGTAGACATACGACCGTTTAACTATGCGTATAACTATTACTTATATTCTGTTTATAATGTTTACGTTTGCTAATAAATAAATAATGAATGTTTAAAAAGTTAATAGCTATTGTAGCAGGCAAGTAGGTCGAGGGCGCAAAACATAGTTATGAGGGGGGGGGGGGTTCACGGGTATGCTCCCCCTAAAATTTTGAAAACTAGATGGTCTGAAATGCAATTTCCTGCATTCTACAAGTAAAATTTATCTCTAATTTACTACCAATAATATTTTTTCTACAGAATTATACAGCCTCACCCTGCTCCGTCGTGCCTGTGTTAAAAAAATTATAAAAATGTTTTAGGAAATGTTATAATAATGTTAAAATGTATGGTTTTAATAATGTTTTAATAATGTTTCAAAAAAACATGTAATTTTTTTTTAAATACTATACTCAAAACGATTGAAATGAAACTTTTGAAAATGTAACCAAAACATTTCAATTATATTATTAAAATGTAGTACTAAATGTTTTAAATAAACCTTTTTAAAATGACATCGAAACATTTCTAAAACATTATTAAAATGTTATATGCAAAATGTTTTGACTACAATATTTTAAAAACATTTTAAAAATGTTATATGCAAAATGTTTCGACTATAACCTTTTGAAAATGTTTTTAAAATGTTATGTGTTTGCTGGGTTAGCGTCAGTGTGATTAAAACTAGCTCTAGTATACTGTAGCAGTTGACCAGTGGAGCTAATTTAATTAGATTGTGTTAGCGTATAAATAATATAATTATAGTATAATTATAGATATTTCGGGGAAGTGCCCTTGGCCAATTATTTCTACATTGGTAAGAAAGACTGAGATGTTGAAGTACAAACTAGTCGATAAATTGACATTATTTATTCTTGTTGGTAACAGTAATGATTGCTGACATA
>JAECMU010038199.1:0-12782 GCA_016106625.1 Dracogyra subfuscus
CAGAAATCAAGAACCAAGAATTGGCTACAGGAGGCAAAATTATCAACCAAAAGGGTTTTTCCAATGTGGAGAGACATCACACTTAAACATCCATTCAATCAGTCAGGTGCCCCTACATAGATCAAACAACTAATAAACATTTAAATGCCAATTCTAACAGTAATAAAGGAAATGCATCTTTAAATGCCAGTGGACGAATTCTAATGGCCTAAAGTTGGTCCATGACACAGTATGAAGGTCAATTAACAAAACAAGAGGAAATAGAATTGAGGCCCGAAATTATAACAGAAAACATAATCCACATAGACTCCATGAAATCAAGTGGATTTTGTCATACCAAAACTTCCAAACTTCTAGAGCATACCATTTTGGATTTGACATCTGTAGTCTTTCAGAATAACAAACTATTTGAGGCCAAACTAGCAGACACATCTTTAATGGCCAGTCCGATTTGAAGGTCAAATGTCAGACATATATTTACTGCTGAATGACCACACTTGCTATATATAGAAATCATGCAAATCAGTGGATGCTGATTGGATCATGTTCATTATTGGATGGACAGGGTGGAGACAGCATATATCCCCTATTTACATTATCTGTCAGTTAGGGAAGCAGGGTGCTTGTTTGTTAGCAGTGAGAAAACACTAATGAATTTATGCACAGTTGGTATGGCTGTCAAGTTTATTGTTTGACAATGAATAGTAGCCTGCAACACATTTGTAGTTGTCCCGGGCACGTGGACTTCTGATTTGTGCATCTCCACTATCCTTTGTCATGGGGTACTCATGAATTATATGACTGGATTTTGTAGTTGTCTTTATATATTCAGTATATGCACTTGTATACAAATGTTATACATCTTGAAAAATGAATTTTAAAAATGTTCTATTTGTCAGTATTTGTAATAATGAATTTTACTTGTAGAATGCAAGAAAGTGCATTTCTGACAATCTAGCTTTCAATTTTCCTGGGGTAGCATATCCCCAAGCACCATGCAGCCGCAAATCGCAACCATGCGGTCAGCCCCCTTTACAAATGTTCACTTACTTTCACCATGCCTGCATTTGCCTGACTATGGCTATGTGTTAATACTAAGTGTGAATGTGTCTTGCTTCCTCTGAAAAAATTATTGTAGATGCCTATGAGATGGTGGATGGTGGGGGGGGATGCAAAGCTATTAGTGGCCTAGAGGTGCCAAATATTCAGATATGTCTTTGACTCTCTGTATATATATCAGTCCCCCTCCCCCCCCCACCTCCAACTTTTAAAACCAGATCGATGCCCATGTTGAAAGCTAAACAAGTGTTATGTATTGATTTCTTAATCAAACATTTTTTACAGTATGGTTCCATCAGCCTGTTAAATAAAATCTCTACTTGCAGATTGCTGGCGACCGAGATGAATCTGAGGTGTTCTATGACATTGCCAATACATTGGATTTTGCTTTGTATGGGAAAAAATCTGTAAGTTTTCAATTTTATATGTACACATTTGTTTTTTCTAGTTTATGGTATATCAATATATCAACCAAATTATAACCCATAAGTTTGAATACTACAACCCTTGTTTTCAATATAACTAGATGTTTATAAAACACCCTTATAGTTTGTCCCATCATTTTATAAAAATGTGTTTGTAATACTTTCAGTTTGGTTGTTTGACACTAAGTTACTCACAGAAATGAGTATAATTCTGTGTAGGAGTATTTGAAAAAAAAGTTATTTGCATATACAGCTAGATGTCGACAAAATTAACACAAGTATATTTTTCAGGTAGATATACAACCTGAATCTAGAGCTGGGCGGTATTCGGTATATACCGATCGGTATCGGTATCATGTCAATACCGAAATACCGTACCGAGCAAATCTCAAAATACCGAAAATTTCGGTATTGCAAAGTACGTATTCCCACCTTTAAGTAAAACACTAAAAATAGATCTGACGACACCACATTACCCACAAAATGGCCGATAAGAAGAGCGTATGGGCAAAATATTTCAATAGAAAGGACCAAAAAACATGCATATGCACTTTGTGTCAACTATGGCAATAGAAACGGTGACAGCATCGAAGAGAATACACGTAAAAATTATATCATGTACGCGAAATTGTTTCAGTGCTCTGTGCACGTCAGGCGCACGTGTATAAGCGATGCTATTTCACGTGATTGAGGCCTGATTCGATGTTTAGGGCCTACTAAATTCGGGTCTATCCGTGAATGCATTCTGTTGTTGAATTTGTGTCACAGTAATGGTTTTGCGTTACCTACTACTGCTAGTTTTTGTTAAGGCCGGGGTTCTAACTTTCTAACACCGCATTACAGACTAGCATATCTAACGACCACACATTTATATCTTGAAAAGAATCCAGGTCAGCTTTAGGCCGTATCTTTTACGGAATAAAACGAATACTTCCGGAGACTGTCAATGATGATGTATTTAACTATGTAAGGTAGACAATTTGTTAATTTTTAAAATAACGTTTTTACTAAATGGATCGAAAAATCGCAAACGCCCGTTTGCATGCATGAACATGATACGTAGCCTCGGATGCATTGTTGGTTACATTGGTCACTAACTTAAATATCTACACAATCGCGTGTTCAAACACCACTTTATACACCGAATAATCGCCAAGTCGGCTTTTGAACTTCTCGACAGATATGAAAACTTGAGGGATCACGTGACCATAACAACAAATCTATGTAAGAAACTGGATTAAGATGAAAAAATCATGAACTTAACTGGCTATGGTATGCGCATTGGCTTCAAAGAAGTCTTGGTCAAAAATAATGTTGGTTTTGTTTAATCTAAGACAAACTTTGATTTATTTGTACTTTACAATTGTGCAGTTACTTGTTAGAAAACCTCCCATTGTTAAAAAAAATAAATGTGTTGGACATAAATAAGAGGAAGACCATAACGTGGGCGTGCATTTAGAGGCAGGTGTGGTATACTTAAAATACTGCTTAATATTGGTTAGTTATTAGTGTTATATGAATACCGAATACCGTACCGATACCGAGGTAAATTGCTACCAAAATACCAATACCGATACTGAACTTGAAATTTCAATACCGCCCAGCTCTACCTGAATCTATATAAGGAATCAAAATATAAAGAAATGTTTCTTAAAATGAATATTTTATTAGTAACTAAGGCATTATATATGTACAAGCTACAAGCAGACAATCTGCTACAGCTGATATTTACATGTACCTGTCCTATTAAAGGTTCAGGCATGTCTTTCCCAAGCCTGGGCTTGATTCATATTTACCAGTAGTCAGAATCCAGGCTTTCATATAGTCCAAAATAAGCTGGTAGTCCAATGTTGCCACTTTGTCATTTTTACAACACTTTTGGGCCATCTCCTATACGCCTATCTGTAGTACTAATTAATGGATGGGTGCTCTATAGACTAGTTTACTACTTATCAACTTTTTACATATTACCATCTTCAGAAATAATGAAATGGAATATATTAATTTAATAAGTTTATTTTTTAATTTTTAATTATTTAAATACATGTACTACATCATGCAGTGTATTGTCATAGTAGATGAATATACAAAAGTCAATCTTCTAACATCCCCGGAGGCACTATTGCATAAATGCATTCCAGAGTTTGACTTTCTTAAATGATATACAGTTGAGATGTTGGAAATCAATGTGTTACTAGTATTCGTGAAGGTGTGAACGTTGATCATTTGCTGCACCTTGTCGCTGTTGTTGAAAATAGCCCTTTTTTTAGAACAGTTAATATTTACTTTGGTCACTTAATTAATACAGGTATTTCAGTGATTGGGGATCCATTTTAGGTGTATGAGAGCATTTACATTGAATTGGTAAGAAAAAAGTGTCCATTTTAGGCAGGTAACCACTTATTACAGGTGACCAGAAGGAAAGGTTTGACTACTGTATTAATAATGTTAAAACAATATATATATTGTTTAAAGATCTTTTAAAATTCAATTTAAGTCAACTGCATTTTTATATTTTGAGAGTTTTTCAAACTTGTTTTAATAATGAAATTGTGTATAATAATCCCATAAATATTTACTTTAAGAAAATTAATTAATGAGAACATATTTTAGAATTAAATTTAATAAAAGAATGAATCAGCTAAGAACAAACATACTAACAGTATTGCACTATTATATATATAAGAGGAGATACTTAATTGATCCACTAACATGAGTGCAGAAATTACTCTTCTACCAGTTCTATAGCCAAAAGTTCTGTTGCCATAGCAACAGCCTTGACTTTCACACATATACCATCTATTTCATGTGAAATCTAAACCATCAACATTGATTCTGTGTTTAAAACTATAAAGAGAAAAGATGGGGAAGTGTTTTTCAAAAAAATCAAAACAGGTAATGCAAGAGATTAAAATATTTGTCTTAAAATGAGGATACACAATCCATGTTATGTGATGTAAAGCACATGCTGTGCAGTAAGTACAAAGCTACTCTTCACGGGATGCAGGACATTGGCTGTTAACACATGATAGTACATGCTGAGGAGTCTTCTCTTGAGGTTATTTTTGTCAGCCAGCAGCATTGTGTTCAGCTCTGTATAGGTATATGTATATCTTGCACACAAGTTTGACCTTTTTACTTGGCATGCAGTATCAATAATATTACTAGCAAACACTGGAAACAGCAAATTCAGGAACAGTCAAGCAGCTGAACAACTTTATTGATTTATTGGGGGAAACCCAGGAAACTAAATATCTGTGATAGTTTGCTTACCAGTCATCATTTACTGTAAGTAATGAAACAATATCAGTAACATTGTCATCTTGCATAGTTTAATTTCCATATTTAATAAACATAACAGAGTACAGATCGGTTTGCAGAACCAGTACTTTGAACTTCATTTCTCAGGTACTAGTGATTGTATAGAGTTTTTATATGTTACCGTGCCAAAAGTCAGTCAATTTACAAAATTAATGAAACTTTCAATCAATTTGTAAATTGACTAATATTTTAATTCATTTAAAATCTGTAGCTTGTTTTGTTTTCATATATGTTGAACACATGGCGTTAAAATTAATAACCATGATGATTAAAATAAGCTATAATTACGCTGAATATTCTGGATGACATTGTTTCTTGTTACAGTTGCAACATCGCTAATTGAACATTTGGTAATATAATTATGTTTGAGGGTATATCGGAAGATAGAAAATGGCTTAGCCAAAATATTTCCACTTAGAGATTTTAAAAGCCATTTTTATACACCCGTCTATGATGGGTTGTATTATGTTATGGCATTGTCTGTCCGTTCCATCTGTCTGTCTGTACATCTGTTAACTTGTTCTTGCACGGACCATATGTTGCATACCGATGCATACGGGACCATCAATCCACACATGTAGGCTGTGATGGAATTGAAATTACATGTAGGAACAATTTGGCATGGCTGTGTGTCTATTACTAGGCCACTGTGACCTACTTTTCAAAGTATACTGCACATAACAGTAAATCCTAGTCTGGACCATATCCAGGACTATCAAACCTCTCATGTAGGAAAACCTGTTGTATTGAATTATTAGTTTAAATAGTGGGTTTTTTAAAATAAATTGTTAACATTTTGGGTTTTTTATAAGTATTTGTGAATTTAGTGACATATAGTGTTCTCTTCTCTACTTCCAGAAGAGCTACATTGTATAACCAAATAGTCTTTATATATGTAAAAGTCAACATATGGGTTACATGTATCTAACTTTTTAATGTCGTTAATGTTGGGTCCCCCGTTTGCCAATATATGATACTGACGATACCCAAAAAACACTGGCAATAACCATGTATGTATGTATTGATGTATGAATATCTATATATATATATGTACGTCGAGGTTTACTGTTACATACATAGATATTAACGCACTGTCGCAGGGGGTAATTTAATCCTTTCTGGCCTCACAAATTGTCCCAAGCCATTGCTGGGACTCGAACCTGTGACATCGAATTGCCACGATACCTTTTGAGCTATTGCGGCATCCATAAAAAGGATGCGCTTTAACTCAACTATATGCATGAAGCCTACAAGCTACGTGGTCGATTCCACTTACGTACATGAAACAGTGGGCAGACCTGGAACTGGCTAGTATGTATTGATGTATGAATATCTATATAGTGTATGTATGTTGAGGTTGACTAGTAGATATTAACACAATGGCGCAGGGTTTAATTTATTAAATGCATTCTGGCCTTACCAATTTCCCCATGCCATTGCTGGGACTTGAACCTGTGGCACCGAATTGCCAGCATGTGTGTGTGTGTGTGTGTGTGTGTGTATGTATTGTGTGTGTGTTTGATTGATCATTATACAAAGCTGCATTTCCGTATCAATGCATGAACTCCGATTTGACACACCTACAGTGTACTTGTATCTATGTTTTGATCAACTGACTCAGCATGAAAATTTTCAGGATGTCTGCCTTTGCTATTGGTAATTAACATAACTAATTAACAAAAACTAAAATTTAAAATGCCCAATTGTTCGTTAATCAAACATGTTCATTGTAGGTAATACTGTTATGTACTATTTGTATTTTCCACATAATATTTACATGTTTTCCTTCTCATATTTTACAGTGTGTTGTTTACTATTTTGCATCTAAGTACAAATATACTATCTTAGACAATTTAGGAAAAAAATGCTAAAATATTTTTGTTTTGTTTTATTTTTTAGGAAATGGCCACACAAAAGGGTGGTGAGTAAACTTTTTTTTAAATTTACATACCTTCAAGGGGGTAAATTATCAATGTGAAAACAAGTTAGATATTTGTTTTTTATTCATAACTTTGTTTAATATCTGGTTTGAGAGGATCATTTGGGAAATACAAGCATTGCGCTAGAAGCAGAGGCTACAGTTTGTTGATCATCATTATGTATGTTTACATGTATGTTCATGATCAGTTTATAATGTCACAATTTTCACACTCATTTTCTCCACTAATATATTTCCCTTTAGTATAATAGGATGTTGAATGAGCTTCTATTTCTTGTCATGTTATATCGTGAGTGAAATCATTTCCACTTGTTCCAAACTTTAGTTGGTGAGTGGGAAAATTATTTCATGAGGGATCAAAAACATGATATGAGAAGTTATCATGTCCTCTATAATAGCCATTATTTATTTTATTTTATATTTTGGAAACAACCCCCCCCCCCCTCTGAACCTAGACTTAATAAAACAAAACATCTTCCCTTTTTGGAAACAGATTTTATACATATATATGAAATAATACCTGATTCATTCACCAAAAAGTAAACATGTATAGTTGTGTTATTTTTCATAGTTTAAAAAGTTAAAAGTTTGTTCTGTTTAATGACACTACTAGAGCACATCAATTTATTAATCATCGGCTGTTGGATGTTTAATATCAACAAGTATATTGGTATACAGTGAAACATCTCTAAACCGGACACTCATAAACCGGAATTCCCTCAAAACTTAACTTATTTCATAGTCCCATGTTTTATGCAGCTTTAATCACAGAAATTATCCAATCCCGTTGTGTTTATTCAATGGAAATTTTACCTCTGAAGACCGAACAGTCAAAAACTTTGGAGTGTCGCCTGTCTCGACCATACCAATCAGTTGTCAAAGTGGCAGTCTTACTGACTACCAGATGATATATGCACATGTCTGGATTTAATGAATGAATTAATGAATGAATGTTTAATGACACCCCAGCTTGAAAAATACATCGGCTATTGGGCATCAAACCATGGCAATGCAAACATTAAAGTAATGATCAACATCAATACAACAATTCAAGATTTAAATAAAAATAAAGAGTAAAGAACCATGCAAAAACACAAATATCACAGATAGATACTTACTTTTACACAAAAACTTTAATTGTATCTGGAAGAAAACAAGGGGATTTGTGCTGTATTGGCCATTCTTGAAGAAAATGTTACATCCCTGCACCAGGGTGAGGTTACATGTGCACTAGCTGTGTATATTTGGAATGAAATTATAACCTCTTACTAACACATTTATTGCTGTTTATATCCGATTATTTTACTTAAGTAACCAACAAAGTAACCACGGATTTAATTCACTGCATGCTCCTAATTTGTGTTCCATGATGTTTATTAAGCCAAATAATTAAGTCAGCATCAGTTTTCCGTGGTATGCTTTGTTGATATATGTCAATACCATTTAATTTCCTTATTAATTATCCAGCAAACAGCATTGTGTTGAATTGTCAATGGATAATAAAGTAAAAATTTTTTTTTACATTTTTTTGTTTAACAACACCACTAGAGCATATTGATTTATTCATCATCGGCTATTAGATGTCAAACATTTGGAAACCACCTACATTTTTCGATTAGTAGCAACAAATCTTTTACATACATAATCCCACAGACATGATAGCACATACCACATCCTTCGATATACCAGTTGTGGTGCACTGGCTGGAATGAAAAATATCTCGATGGGTCCACTGACAGGGATCGATCCCAGACCAACCATGTATCAAGCGAGTAAAAAAAAAGCTAAATATACCCACCTTTTCTGTGCAATCCATGCTTTAAAAGAAAGCAGGAAAAAAGCTACATCTTCTCAATTCCAGAACTTTGGTCTGACCAGAGACCGACGTTTAGTGTGTATGTGGCCTATAAATTAACAGAGGTTTAATAACACATTTGACTGACTCAAAGGCTATTTTCTAGTACCTCAGTAAATTAAACACCTCTATAAACTGAACATTTTATTCTGTCTTCTGGGTGTTTTGTTTAGAGGAGTTTCACTGTATTTAATTAAGAAAACAGTTAAAATGTGATGGCTGTGTTATGTGTAACAGGCACATGCAGCCACTGAATCCACCCTCTTGTGAGCAGGTAGTTACATAAGGTATGTGATCAAAACAGCCCTATGATGAAACGGCCCTGAACATGTAAGTCAAAACGGCCAAAGAAAAAAGTCAAAACGGCCAAAGAAAATGGTCAGTAGGTACTATGACGTTAAATTAGCTCCCATTAGTAATAATTAGTTATCAATAGATATCAAAGTGAAGATCGTTTCAAAGTAAGTATTTCTTAATCTCCATATGATCGAAAAAGATCATAATACACGATTAGGGTGGGATTGGGGTGGGAAAAGGTGATGGTATACCGTATAGTCTATCTGCGAATGGAAAATTGCATACGCAGGATAAACTCAATGTGCATTTACATTCGAGTTTATCTTGATAAACTAGATGAAATACATTTTTGAAGCATTATATCTAAGGCCATTATGACTTTTTTTCAAGGGCCGTTATGACTTTTTCACTGTGGCCATTTTGCCTTTTGTTAAGGGCCGTTTTGACTTTTTCGCTTTGGCCGTTTTGACTTTTTTGGTGCCGTTTTGACCAATTATTGTTAAGGTCGTTTAGTACTGGGGCCGTTATGACTACATCCATTACATAATACTTCACACATCAAATCAGGTCTTAAATTAAGCCCATCCAGCATTAATGCTGCATGTCAGCAGTGAAGCATTAATAAAGCTGTGCATCAAAAAGATAAAAGACAAAAAGAAAATGAATGGTACTTGAAAATAACACTGCTACATGTCTTAGGCCTATGGATGTAACCAGCTTAAGGTATACCTACCACTGGTATTTTCAATCACTTTTCTTATCACTGACCAAGCACTAATGGCCATTTCCGTGTCTAATATACGGTAATGTGTAAATACATGGATTTTTTCTGTATTTCTGTGATTAACCCTTTTACATGAATATTTAGTTTTGGCTTTGGGTGTTTTTGTGTGCATCAGACCAGCAAATAGAAAAATAGCTTTTTGAATGATTGGTAAAAAGTGAAGGTGACACACTGTTGACACACTGCACTAGTGCTGGGTAGGGTTTTGTCTTAGAACTGAAGAAATTAACATACCGATGTGTTGATTTTTGTGGAATTGATAAAACAGGCAGCGTCACAATGTTCTATAATATTATCTATCCCACGAAGCTAAATATAAGCATACATTATTTTCTGATAAAAAAGAAATCACATTGAAATACAGTAACTGTCCAATGATGTGTTGCCCATGAAACTACTATATAGTTCTGAAACCTACTGAATGATAGCATGATGGTTTACTTAGTTTATTGGTGTATTCTTTTAATTGCCTTCATCTGCGATTTCTGTTTGGCACTTTTCTATTATATTATCAACTGCTGTAATGATAATACACTTTTGAGATTGGCCAATTACAGGCTGCTGCCAATATTAAGGCCTTTCCCAGGATTTTATATAATACTATTTATAGTCATGATCATGCCATGTACATGGTTTCAATAGAGTTTTATATAATACTATTTATAGTCATGATCATGCCATGTACATGGTTTCAGTAGAGTTTTATATAATACTATTTATAGTCATGATCATGCCATGTACATGGTTTCAATAGAGTTTTATATAGTACTATTTATAGTCATGATCATGCCATGTACATGGTTTCAATAGAGTTGTCACATTCTTTGGGGGAAAAAAGAAGAAAAGAAGCTAGAGAAGAAAGATAAAGAAGGAGGAATGGTTGCTATAGTAATATGATATTTAGTTTTTCCTCTTTGTACACAATGATACATTTTGCATGTGTATTTTCAATCCAATCTCTTGGCATCAGTATTTAGGGACTAAGTCCATAGCAGATGGTGAAGTCTGCTTCTTTGTTACCTTATTGCACTGCACAACATGGCTTTATGCATATACAAGGGGTCAAGTTAATCATTCGACTCTGGGTTTTTTAATATATATATGTGCTTCTAATATTGTTTTCTGCATAGTTTACATAATGCTGTAATAGCTTGTGCAATCAGATAACTTGCCTTTTTGTCAACATTTTAATGAGACAAAAAAGTTGTTTTATTCTCTATCGATATACATAATATGAACTGGACATACTGAGAACATTCACAACCATACCTAGATGATGGAAAGTAGTGCAGTTTTAGAAAAGGTATAAAAGTTGTGATTTGGTTTATAAAATCCCTCTTTTTACCATAAACTACGCTAGATTGGATCAAAAATGTTCATGCAGACCCTACTAAATTATGTGGAACTGAAGTCCCACCAGACATATAACTGCAGACACAACCTAATCTTTAGATATGCAAATATAGGTTTATGTGTATTAACACCTTCAAATTGAAATAATTAAACTTTGTGTCTTTTTTATTAAGGATTATATGTGAATTTTTGGGGGGTTTGGGTTTATTTTTGTTAGTGTAAAGAAACAAGTACTGAAAAGGAATTATATGTACTATTTGCATAAAACTAGGCTTTAATAAGTGAACAGGACAACAGTGCATGATGGTTGATATTTTAAATAACTAAACAGGACATTAGTGATGGTTGATATTTTAATTAAGTGAACAGGACAATAGTGACTTTTTATATTTGAATTAATAGAACAGAACAATAGTGATTGTTGATATTTTAAATAACTGAACAGGGCAATAGTGGTGGTTGATATTTGAACTAAGTAGACAGTGCTGTTTATTTATATACTGGTGGAAAAAAGAAGTTCAGTTTTGATAATATAACTTTTTTATCTGTATGTATACTAAATGTAGTAACATTTGACACATGTCTGTCACATTGCACTGTCTAAAGAATATTTGATTAAAACTGAGTCAACCATGCTGCATGCTTTTTACCGATTTGTCAAGAAAACATACATCTGGGCCATTGCCACATGCTATGGACTTGAAAACCATACAAAATCAAAGTTTTGGACAGCACACATCGAGTGCACAACATTTTATTCAGCACAATTGAAAAGCAAAATGCCCTGAATGTTATGAGTTCAACTTAAGGCCATGACATCCCTACGTTGGTCTGCAACTTACACCCAGGCAATGTCACCATTAATTGCAATGGCTGCATGCACATACACCAAATCGTACAGTTTAAGTGTTTGTCTTAACTTCCTCAAACAAAACAATGTCCCAGTGCTTGATTAGCCACGCTACAGTCCAGATTTGAACTGGATTGAACATTTATGGAATGAGCTGGACAGGAGGGTCAGTAAGTGTGTCAACATCCTAAACAACATCACTCAGCTCATGCACACCCTTCTTTATAAGTTGAATAACATCCCACAAAGGACTATAAACAACTTGAGTGAGTAAATGGTAAGGAGAGTTAGAGCAATGACTGCAGCCTGGGGTGGCACACACACTATTGATTTGGATCAGGAAATGGCATAGGGTACCTACATTTAAAAATTATTCATGCAAATGCCATCTATGATAACACAACATAACTTCTCAAAATTAATTCAGTATTGAAGACATGCACATGTAACCAAAAATTCCAAACAATGAAATAATCATGAATAAAACATGTGAAATATTACCACTGGAATCAAAACCTTGCATTTGGGTTTTTTTCCATCAGTATAATTGAAAAGGTCAATAATGATGGTTGATATCTTAAATAACTGCATGAACAAGACATTAGTGATGGTTGATATTTTAAATAACTGAATAGGGCTCCGTTTTACAAAACAAACTTAGCGCTAAGATCATCTTAAGTGCATAGCCACTATATGTACTTAAGGTGATCTTAGTGCTAAGATCGCTTTGTAAAACGGAGCCCAGGACAATAGTGATGATCGATATTTTAAATATCTGAACAGGTCAGTAGTGATTGTTGATATTTTAACTGACTGCACAGGACAGTAGTGATTGTTGATATTTTAACTGACTGCACAGGACAGTAGTGATTGTTGATATTTTAACTGACAGAACAGGT
>JAECMU010038200.1:3258-15439 GCA_016106625.1 Dracogyra subfuscus
ACATTTCTTTCTTTTCTTTTTTTAATCATGAATATGGAATTGTCTAAAATGTATGCAGACTGTAATTTTAATATTTCACACTCATTACTACAAATGTTTATGGATATTTGCCCCATCAGGGCTCGACAGTAAGGATTGTCCGCCTGTCCGGGACAGGTAGAATTTACTGGGGACATGTGAATACCCCATTTCACCTGTCCGACAGGACAGGCGCTTCAAAATCTGATAATATCGCTAATTTTTCGCATTTATTCAGCATGAACATGATCTTGTTGATTCTGTCCCAATGGTGGAAGTTGATATTATCGGTAACTTCCAATATCCGCCATAAAATGCCATAATGCAACAGATCAATCGCGATATTTCAAAACACCATTTAAAAAAAACACAAAAAAAACCCATAATTTAAACAGCGCCATATATTTGACATATTTAAAAAAATAACAACAAGAGATACATAACAATAAAACAAATTGTATTATTTATTGGAATGTTATGTATTCAATAATAAAAGTATAAATCAATCCACATAAGTGGCAGAATTTTTCTATTTCCTTTTTAACCATAATCCTATGTTATGGCTTGTCTAGTAAAACATGCTAAATATATTCATAAGTGTAAATAAAGTTATTATACCTAGTACAGCAATTAACAGAATTATCGCGCGCACACACACAAACAGACAGACCAAACATAACAAAATCATCACCAACCCCTCCCCACTAAAGGCCCCATGTTTTCATTGGTTGGCTGTTAACAAATACAGCCAAACGTTTTAGTAACAGCACGAAACAGTCGATAATATCAAGTTCAGGTTGCAATGGAGAATGCACAATGATAAAATCGGCATTTAAATTTTTTGAAAATTTAAAATATATTCAGAAATCGTTCTCAAAACAAATAATGATAGCGAATTTGAAAAAAAATCGGCAAAATAAGTTAATTAGGGTAACATAGACGGACAATTTCACACCATAGATTATAAGTTGTATATGCCGGCACCTATTAAAAACAATAACATGTGACATCCAGTGAAAAAACCCACATCAATTATCTGCCAAATAATTTAATTCTTATCACTTTCTGATGACACATTAACTTGTGTTTTGCATAATAATATAACCACATCATGAAAACATTGTGGCAATGTTCTTTTCAAGGACATGTGGTATATCTGATGGGACAGGAAGTTTTATTTTGTGCATGTCCTACAGGACAGGTGCCTTAAAAAGTGAATGTAGAGCCCTGCCCATTAATTCAGTGAAAATTGTAGGCCTATTGGTCAAAAACTGTTAAATTAGTAACAGATTCAAAATTAGAAGTAAAACTATGGAGGCAAATATCCATCTATATAGTAATGGGTGTAAAATATCAATGGTACTTTTCCCATACCTAGCGGGCAGCATAGCCCAGTGGTACAGTGCCCGCCTGATGCGCGATCGGTCTAGGATCGATCCCCGTCAGCTAACCACTGGGGGTTTTCTCGACATAATCATATGTCCGACGAGGATATAACCGTAATTGTAATGTGTTGAGTGCGTCGTTAAACAAACAAACAAACAAAAATTAATAATAATAATAATTTCCCATACTTTTTTTGTTTATACAATTCCATATTCAGTAGGGTTGGGTTTTTTGACATACAGATATACACATACAAATACACATATAAATACACATGCACACATACAAATGTGTGTGCGCACACACACACATACATACACAAGAAGTGGTTTTGGTAATATCACAAAAAGATCCATATCTAAGATGTGAATGTTTGCTAGTGTTCCATGTTGCCTGTGCAATAAGCTACCAATCTGAAATAATTCTGAAGTATAATGTTAATTCTTTGGTGGTGAAAGGTGATGAATAATAGACATGATTAATGCAGGAATGTCCTACAAATTTAAGCTTTTGGTTATCAGCCTAGTTACAACCATTTGGTTATAAGCAGATTGGCATAGAAACATTGGAATCAAATTACGTAAGGACTATCCAGTGTCATGTGACATCAGCAAGAGAAGATCATGACCTGCTTTACTTGGATAGGAGGTAACCCTTTACCACAAACACCTTTCTGAAAGAGACCTAGATGCCCCACAGACAAATGTCATCATGGATGGGAAATCGACTCGTATCGGCAGGGTTGATGAGGTTAGAAGAGTCATCAAGGGTCCTATGTCATCAGATAGTTTTCACATGCATTATTTAGCATGGTGTTTGGCTCGAATCTGACGATACAGAGGAAGATCCACTGGTTGAATAAGAGCAGGTTCTTGTCGTATGAAACAGATGGGCATATGTGGATCTCAAAGCAAAGAAACACGCCGTACAGGTTCAGGAACATTGATCCCACAGTCTCCTTTGGTGGATGATGAGTCTTTGTAGGTATGTTGCCTGTCTCATGACTGCAGGCTGAACATGGTCATTGTGCAGTGGAATCTCACAGGTAATAAGGAAAGTGTCAAATCCTGGATTTGAACATTGCACCACATTATAACAACCACCTGACTTCCAGACCCACCTACATGGCCGACAAAGTGAGATCACAGCTGGGTTCCTCCAGCAGATGTCATCACGTTCATCCTTTGGCCTGGAACTTACCTGGGACAAGATACAGTAGCTGGACCCACCAGTAGTCAATCTACAGGAACTGGAAAATATATTACACTGTGTGGCAAAACCTCTCACTGAAGGCATGAACTAGAAGCTTGAGGGGGCACTTTTCTCTTTTCTTTTTTTTTTCATTTTCATTATTGTTTAACGTGCACATTCAGAGCAAGCTGTTATAGCGCACGCCTGTCTTGGGCACACACCTCAGCTATCTGAGCTGTCTGTCCAGGACAGAATAGAAATTAGTGGGTTAGTTGTTATTGTTAGTGAAAGAGAAAAGAGGGTGTAGCGGCCATACACCTACCCAATGAGTCCTTAAAAACTCGCTCTGGGTGGGAGCCGGTACCGGGCTGCGAACCCAGTACCTACCAGCCTGTTGTCCGGCGACTTAACCGCTACGCCACCGAGGCCGGTCTACTTTTCTCTCTCACTCTCTCTCTCTTTATACTGATGCAAACATTAAATGATAGCCACTGGAAAAACATATCAGATTTTGAAAAGTATTAAATGGCTAGGCTCAGTCAAATTCAATACAAACATGCAATACACATACTTCACTTGATCTACAACATTGAATCAGTGCACACACTGTATACAGGAGAGTGAGACATAGCTTGCACCCCACACCTCGCACTCTGCCTGCATTGCAAAGAATGTAGGAACACAAATGCCAAAAGTTACTAGCAGTTTGCTTCAACATTTGGTTCCTATTAAAAATATTGATTTGTTTAATAAATGTGTTACAATATTTTTAGTTTTTACACACCTACTCCCCATCCCCCAGGATACGTAACTGTTGCTTTTTATTTTAAAAATGTAGTGAAATTTAGTTAAGTGCTTAATGAAATCCCGTTTGATATTATCACTGTTACGACTTGTTGTGCTATTACAAGAATTAATATGAAAAAAATAACTTTATAGTTTCTTTTGGCATTAAGTATACTTTAGATATTTGCATAATTAACTTGCTTGAAGTTACCTTTTTTCATTTCTGCATGTTACTAACTAAAGCATGGTATGGTTTGCAGAATCAACAACAAATGAAGATACTAAGAATGACACAAATGTGGATGAGATCAAGCCTTAGTGGACAGCAGGATACGAGATGGCAAATCAATTAGAATATATCACATTTAGTTCTTGTAGGCTATTGTAGTGTTTAATAGGTTTTATACAAACATTACAGAGGAACAGCTTTTAAATGACCTTACTTAATAAGGATCAAAGCTGGAATAAGACTGAATATTTATTGTACTATACATATAGTATGGAGATAAGTACAGATATGCTAGTATATACTTTGAAGCTGACTCGCTATGCATGTCTTTGTTCTATATGGAGCATGATAAAATCCTGACTGTTTTTTATTATTCATAGGTATCTTCATCTGTTTAATGTATATACATGTGTCCAACATGTTATTTATTTTGCTTCGTTACTTTGATAAATAGTTTTATTTAGAAATACTATAATCAAAATGACAGAAATTTTGATAAAATCATAACATGCTTATAATATTATCCGTGCTCCATAAGGTAACAAAACTGGGTAGAATACAATGGCACTAGGAATATATTATGCATTCATAGCTCTACTTATGTTCCTGGTATGATTAAAAAATAATAATGTCTTCATAAAGGACCTATTTTTCAGAAGTTTATACTTTGTTTTATTTTAAAAAGCAAAATCATTGTTTCATTTTTCAAAAACAGAAGAGAAAATATATAAACTGTTTGCCTTAATTGACTTATAATATACATGTATATTAATATTTTTAGCTAATTAGTTAATGCTCACAAATAAATGAACTAATGGACATGGATGTATTATACATTAGTTAGTTTTCTTCAAATCAAAGGATGCTGCAAATATTATTTGCATACAAATCCTCCAATATGTTTTATTATTTAAGAATTGACCGTAATTCTTTTTGTTTTCATGCAAGTATGAACCGAAAAAACAATGTGCACATTGTATGATTATGTGTAGCAGGTCATACAGAAGTGTGCACATTATGTTTTTGGTTCATACTTGCATGAACCAAAAAAATAATTGTGTCAAATCTTAATATATTTATATGCATACTTTAACAATACATAACTGAATTTATTTAATTTACCTTTAAATATGCATGTAGTATTGTTTGCGTAAACTTCATTGATACTTATGTTGTGTAAGCATGCAAACGTTCATTCACTATTATATAAATCAGGTGATGTTTTGTAAATGTTGTCATTTCCTCTAGTTGCTGTGCATTTTTACGGATCATTTACTGATTTAGTTATATTGGAAGGAATTGTCCTATTCATGTTTAGTTTATATTTTATTGAACTGAATGAAGGTAACGTGTCTTAACATTTATGCTGTCAGTGAAACCATTTAATTTTCACCAACAGCTGTTGAACATAGCTTAAAAGTAAGTTACAGGTGTGAAGTTTCCTACATGATTTTTGTGTCCAACGACCGAGTCTCTTGTCATGATTATGGGTAGCAAAGAGATTTTTGGTTGTTTTTTAATCAATGTTTCAAAATATCTAACTATGATTGCCAGAATAATCTGGCTTGTTGCACAAAAGTAGTGCGAGTCAGTGGGGTAGTAGGCATGGCTTAATTTTTTGGATTCATCGAGATATGAACGAAAAAAAGTAAGCACCTCTTGACCAATCAGATTGCCATAAAGTGTATAGATGCAAAGAAAATGTAATTATATATATTTTATGTTTTACAAACCTTCTAACATGAATATTTTGGTTGTAAAATAAAAATATAATTTTTGAAAAGTGCCCATTTTTATTTCCACCAATGGTCATCATTTACATGTATGAAATTCATATGTTAAAATAAAATGTTTTTATTTGTGATGAATAAAGCATCACTCCAGTATGTACAATTATGCCATGAAGAGAAAAGCACTACATTATTGTGCATTTTCTTCACTATACTCACCTCATCATATTGGTCAATCAGTGCACTCATATCATGTGAAACTAGCGTGTCACAGAGCTATCAGTTTCAGGTTAACTTTCAAAACAATCAGTATTAATCATGCTTTGTTGACAGCATTGTATGGCAACGGCAACTGGATCATCAAGGAGCAGCTAATTAATCTGGTCTACAGCCCTCGAAATGTGCGACCGCAATTGGCAATGCCGTTGCAAAAGCTGTTGCAAAATTGATTTGCGACAGCATTTCATTGCCGTCGCAAATCTGAAAGTGCTGAAAAGTCTGTAAGCATTTTTCTCTCAACTCTGTCGAATTACAAATCCCAGAAAAAAAGCAATTATAATCGAGTGTGGCCCAGTGTTTTCAATTTAATATAAATCGGTTTATTCCAGTATAGAAGCTTACAAAAGTAAACTTGAGATGTCTTATGTTAGCATATTATTACTGCAGTGGATATTATATGAATGATTTTGACAGCATTAATCGTATCTTTATAATTACCACTGTAGTGCTGTTACAAAATTGATTTGCGACAGCACTTAACTGCCGTAGAAAACTTGTCCGAATTTCAAGGGCTGTGTCTATTAAATTATAACACATATAAGTGTGTTATTGGAGTATATCATCATAAATAATGCTGAAATAATGTATGGTGTTTTCACCAATGGATGTGTAAGAAATATGTTTAATATTATATAGTTTCAAAATATTGAATACAAATGTCTGTTGTTAGAAATGGTAATACTAACAAACTTTGTCATTACCAAATTCATATGTGAATCTTTGAAAAAAATTGAAAAAATACCAAAAACATTTTATAAATATGCCCTTGAGAAAACACTTGGCTACAAAATCTATTCCACGTAATGCCAAAAACTATACACAGAAAATCTTTTTGCGATAGAAAAAACAATACTCCAGGTTTCATGAACAAAGCACTTCACACAATTTCATTACATTTTAAAAATAAAAACAAGTTACTCATCGGGGAGGGGATGGGAGATAAAAGCAAAAATGTAAAATTGTTAAACATTTGACTAATTGAAATCCTCATTTGAAAGTTGGGAGTTAACATTGTATATGGAGAGTCCTAACTTGGTTAAACAGGCACTTCAGCATCTCTAATAATGTGTTTGTACACCATTAGCTCAAACTAACACTGTTAGATGTCACTGTATGGAGTTAACATAAACACTGAACCAAATTTGCTTGTAAATTTTATCATTCACATTCCAGCACTCTTTGCAATGCAGGTTAAATTAGGGTTGTTAGAGTTATCTCACCCTCCTACATTCTGTGTGTGCACTAATTTGACACTCAGAATGAACTGAAGCATGCCTTTTGCATGTTTTGTTGAACTTGACTGAGCCTAGCCATTTAACACTTTTCAATAACCGATATGTTTTTTCAGTGGCTACTATTCAGCTTTTGATTCAGTATGAACTATAGCATACTTGAGGTCAAGGTCATTGGGAATTTCTGAAATTGGTTTTAACTCTAAAACATTTTATTGAATGGCTTTAATATTTAGTATGTTTGTTCACCAGTCTTTTCAACTGCACCTCTCTCAGACTCATGTATCTGACCCCAATGTAAGGTCAAGGTCATTTTGAACTGTTAGGTTTATAATTGTTTATAACCTTTGAATCTCTTCGGGATTGCTTTAATATTTGATATACATATTTACCAAGTGATATTCTTTAAACTATGTTAATAATTGTGATTCCAAAGCAAGTAGAAATTTGGTAACAAATTTGAAGGAAGTTTATTGTTAAGTTTTAAACTACTTCGGAAAATATTGTTAATAATTATGTAATATGCTCTAAATGAAATGGGGTTGTGGAATATATTCCAAAATGTTGAAGGAATCTGATGTTGGACTATAATATGCTCCGTATATCTACATGTACTGTTACAAAATCCAAACAACAAGTTTCTGGCAGTAACATGGATTAAATTATGTTTACACTATTCAATATATATCATGCAAGCCATCATGCTTTACCCGTGAAGATACATTACAAAAAATAAAAGGAATTAATTCACGAAATTGTACATTTTCAACAACTACAACCTCCATTTAAAAAACATATTTCCAGACTGATGAAATGAGCCCAGTTTTAGCTTGTTATTCCATCACAGACATATTTATTTATTCATTTATTTATTTAACTGAAAAAGGATACTAGTAGTTTATATGTTTTGTGAAGTGGGAGTATTCTGATGTCATATAATCTATTTTGGTAAGATAATCTTCAAACACATTGAGGCTTTGCTACACCTGTTCTGGGTGTAAATATTAGGATGAGGATAGAAATGTAGCAGCATTGTCATTTTGAACAAAACAACAACGGCTTTGTTTGAGGGAATTGGCACATGTTTATTCCAGAGTCATAATGTCCAAATTTCCTAATTTCCAACCCTTAGATATCCTTCAAGAAAAACTCGAACACCAGGTCAAAACAAAACTTCCAAGTAATATCTTTGACAGAAAATGTGAGATGAACACCTGAACAGGGAATGCATCTGTACTTAAACCTTAGCTTATCTAATTGTAAGCTGGTGATTGGAAGGTAAAAATCGAGAAACATCCCAGCTTACACTGAACTCAAGCTGGGTAACAATACCAACACCGTGCACAAGTGAGAGTGCTGTTGTTATTGTGCAAGGTATGTTATGCTTGTTAAATTAACAAGACAAGGATCTGAAATAGACAGCTTGTAATATTAAATACATGGATATAGCAATTAAAGGTACAATATCTTCTTTTCAGCATTACCTGCGTATAGAAATAAAATAATTATATTGATCATAAAACAAATTCTTTAATATACATGATTAATTATATATACAAATATTCAAAATTCACTATTATTACATACTTCCCTCCTCCTCATGATTCTCGATTCTCGATACAATTGCCCTAGACACTGCATCACTGATGTGTTCAAAAACTCTTAACTCGGGCAAGTTGCATCTATAATCGAGAATCATGACAAATGATGGGGATGTCATTTCTTTGAGGAGGGAAGTATGTAATAATAGTGAATTTTTGATATTTGTATATATAATTAATCATGTATACAAATATTCAAAATTCACTACTATTACAGAAAGAGCTTTAGTGATGTGCTGGTTGGTTTCTGTGTAAATTTCAAACTACTGCATATCGGATATATTATATGGAACAATCCAGTACATCAAACATAACTATTTTATGATTTTTAATAAGTGTTTATTAATTAATAGTGTTTAGTAAATTAGTTTAGGCACTGCAAGGTTTGACGTTGACAAGAGGCAGTTTATTTATATGACAGTATCATGTGTTTCAGAACTACTGAGAATATTTTATTTTCAGAAGCAGTAATATAAATTTCATGTTTTAGCTATATTTTCTGTCAAAAAGATACACATTCACTGACATTAGCCTTTGATGTGAACAGACATTACACAGGATAGTCATAAGATAATGCAGAAATAGACAAAAGTGATAGGTATAAGAAAATGAAATGTCATTATTCTTAAGAATGGACCTTGATTAAATATGTTGAGTAGGTGATACTTGTAGTCATGTTTTCGGTCAGTTTCACTCACAATGCAGGATGCTTTCTGTTTTCATTACTGATGAGTGAAGATGCCTTCCAAACTTGTTAGTGTACTATGTTGTGTATAACTAAATTAATGCAACAGTATTGTATACTCAATTATTCTCCTGTACTATTCTTGTTTCTATCTACTCTTGTATTTATATAATCACACATGTATGTCAACTGTTATATATTTTAGATACATGTTATTTTTTGCTAAAAAAAATAAAGTAATTTATAATGTCACTCTTAATTTGTTTATTATTATTTTTTATTTAGCATGCAAGCACTCATGAAAGCACTTGTGCATGCACACACACACACACACACACACACATGCATTCAACTATGGCAACATCCTAAAAAAAATTGACATTATAGTACATATGATAAAAAGAGAGAACTGATGCCTTGGCTCAGAGGATACTCAACGAGCTATGAGGCAGTACTCTTTATCTTACACGAGTGAATTGACATCAATTCATGGTATTGCCGAGTAGCGAGTCAGTATTCTATTTTGTTACCAGTTTCAATAGATATCATTTTATGAAAAATATTCAAACAATTCTTTTGTTAAAAATAAGTCTGCAAGTTGAGACCAAGAGGCAACATTGCGTCATAGCTGTGATGTAGAGTATCATTGATGATGTATGTTAGTTGTTGACATGACTTCCACCATGGAAACTATTCTTACACACAATTAACTGCCTATAGTGAAGCACTGTTTATGACGTCAAAACTTATCTAATGGAAGAAATGTTTTGTTTTTTTCTTTCCCTAGAGAAAGATCACTTTTGTTACCCCACTTCTCTCTGCCTATATGGGTAATAGTTCTACATGTAACTCTACAACGAATGATGTTAAAACTTGTTAACGATTCGGACACCCAATAACTGATGTGTATTTTGGTGCTGGGGTGTCGTTAAACATTAATTCATTCGTTCATTATTAACTTTTAAACCAAAACCAACTTGCCAACCTTTTTTGTCTTATTCCAGCCAGTTAACCATGGCTGGTATATCAAAGGCCATGGTATGTGCTGTCATATCTGTGGGATAGTGCATATAAAATATCTCTTGCTAAAAATGGAAAAATGTAGTGGCTTTTCTCTCTACGTGTATGTTACTGATGATTAATGAATCAGTGTTCTCTAATGGTTTATTAAACAAAACAAACTAACCTTTTCATCCATGAATATTTAGCCAAAAATCTTGGTGTGAATTTAAAAACAAAAATATGTATATTTGTTTTAATGACACCACTAAAAAGCACAGTGATTAATTAATCATCAGCTATTGGATGTCAAACATTTGATAATTATGACTCTCAGTCATCGGAGGAAACCCGCTAAATTTGTTATAATGCAGCAAGAGATCTTCATATGCACTTTCCTACAGACAGGATAGCACATACCAAGGTCAACACAATCTATAAACATTCACATCTGTTAAAATGAGAGTACTATTTTATGTCATTAAAAAGTGACCAACTAACTCCAGCTTCCAATGATTTGACTGTCACCTACCTGCAGTATTAAATAAGGTTGAAATGTAGCTCAGTGGTAATTAAAGCTTACCCACTGTACGGGACAGACAGCTCATATTGCTGAAGTGTGTGCCCAGGACAGCATGCTTGAACCTTAATTGGATATAATTCTGAAAATAAGATGAAATGAAGTGGTAAAGCGTGAAGTGTGATGCCGGGTAGTGATATCGTTCAGTGGTTTGATATGAACACTCCTCAGCTTTAATTACTCCTTAATATACCTCAGTGAAATTCCATGCTGGTATATAGGACCTATCACCCTTAGTAAATACAGAACCAGTTGAGATGATAATCAATGAGTAGCTCTGTGGGATGGGACTGGCCTCGGTGGCATTGTGGTTAGGCCATCTGTCTACAGGCTGGTAGGTACTGGGTATGGATCCCAATCAAGGCAATGGAATTTTTAATCCAGATACCAACTCCAAACCCTGAGTGAGTGCTCTGACCAGTGATCCATAACTGGTTCAACAAAGGTCATGGTTTGTACTATCCTGCCTGTGGGAAGCGCAAATAAAAGATCCCTTGCTGCTAATCAGAAAGAGTAGCCCATGAAGTGGCAACAGCGGGTTTCCTCTCAAAACCTGTGTGGTCCTTAACCATATGTCTGATGTCATATATCTGTAAATAAAAATGTGTTGAGTGCGTCATTAAATAAAGCATTTATTTCTTTTTCCCCCCTTATACCTCAATGAAATTCCATGCCAGTATAAGATCTATCACCCTCAGTAAATATAGAACTGGTTGAGATGATAATCAATGTGAATAGCTGTGTGGGGTGGCAGGTTTCTCAATATAGAGACAAAAAAAGGGAATGTATTGTTCAATGAACTACAGTATTTGGTGTTAATCAACACATGGGAGATGAAGAGATTTAAAGTTTGCTTTGTTTAATGACACCACTAGAGCACATTGATTTAATATTCTTTGGTTATTTGATGTCAAACATTTGGTAATTCTGACAAAAAGTAGAAGGAAATTTATATAAGGAGATCCGAAATTAATAGAATGTTGCTCCCAAATAATGAACAGTGTTAAACAATGCATGTTATTGATGTACATGAAATAGCAGTGCATACAAATGTAAATATATAAGCCCATTTTTCAATCCTCAATCTCTAAAATCAATATCTTAAGCTTGTCATGTGTCTGCTCAAATGACGTTGGGGACTGAGCCTTATGATGTCATGAAGCAGAGTTACTTTATTTACTATTATGATCTAATTTCTTAAAGCTAATTTTTAAAGAGTAAAATTATATATCTAAAGTTTTTGGGTTTTTTAACTACAACATTTAAAGCAAACAACTTAAAGTACATAAGCAATTTATAATTGATTGTGTATATTTCATAGTGGGGACAATTTCTAGGCCTCATCTGGTTTATGTTGAAACTGTCATTTGTGCCTACCAAGGGATTAGTAAGTAGGCCTACAGAGTGTATACCACCAAATCAAATCCCATAGACGACAATAGTAACATATGTGGCTAAAACTCCT
>JAECMU010038219.1:2311-13786 GCA_016106625.1 Dracogyra subfuscus
CAGCCACCGAACTTTAATTTTCACCCAGAAAGAGCACTGATCATTAATAAACGTGTCCGCAAATTTCAAAAGTAAATTTATCAAGGTTTAAAACTATTTCATCAATTGATCATACACTATAATGTGTGTTTGTAACAGACCAGTGGAATTTGGAAAGTCTATTATTGTCTGCAATGAAGCAGACTAGCGGAAAGTCAGGGTTATTTTTACTGGCTGCAATGCATTTCATTATGTGCATTATACGGTCGCACATGCATTGCAAGGGCAGGGATCTCCAGCCAATGGGAGACAGCTGCACTGCAGTGAGAGACAAATAAAAGTGGATAGCGACAAGCGTTCGTTGTCTTCAGCTGGGAACGTGATTGGGTCGGTAGGTAAAATAGTATGAGTAAATATTAGGTTAATTGGGGCTGGGGGTGGTTGTAACTTACTATAGTTGTTATTTAATACATTCGACAGTGAACACTTCGATTATATGTTATGTTTTGTGTTCTGATAATTATGTACTAAATACGATTATTTCAATTGGTGTTTGTGTTTTATTACATGCAGTGATTACAGCAACCGGATGAATTTCGAATCTCTGTGGATGAACGCCTGTGAGGGAGCCTCCATCTGAGCATCTCCTGTCAACATTCACTTGTTGAGAGTTGACGGGAGATCGACACTCACTCGTGGACGTTTCGTCATTGATGGTCTTATTATTGTTGTTCTAGATTTAGGATGGTTATATGTGCACCGAAACCATTTTTTGTTAATGGACTTGTTCACATTTATACGAGGATATTTCATAAAATGATAAATTTCTCTTTCTGCAAAATCTTAACAATTGTAGGTCAGTCAAGATAAATTGGACTGAAATCGTCACAATGAAAACAAATAGTCATGCTAAAAAAGTATTACTTTGGTGAAATAGGTGGAAATGTATCGTGTTTAAGATTTTAAAAGAAAACAGTATAATAGTTAAATAGAGTATTTTGCTATTTAACTTAAAATTTAAAAAGCATTTTGTGAGACCCCATATGCTCGTGTCTTACTATCATCATATCCTTCTTCTGCCTGTTCTGCCCAGCTTGGTTTACTGAAAATAAAGAAAATGATATTGTTAAACACTGTACAAAATTAATGTATCATTTTAAGCAATAACAAATCAAACGATTAACAACATAATCAAGAATATTTACTCATCGATTGAAGGCATGATTTCAATATAGACTGGTCCGATGTCAAATGGACGTAACAATGATATGCTTCCGGTTAAATGACGGAACTCGGAGAACCTCACGAATCATACTGAAACAAACAAAAAGCCATAACTACCCGAGATATTTCGAAAGCAACAAAAGTAAATAAATATTTTAAAATCCCATACTAAATAATATAGGTCTATATTATTCTCTCCGAACCGAGGTGTATAGTGACGGTGAAAATAAGTCCAGTGTTTTAAAAATATATAATAAACTTAGGTTCTTAAGAATTATAGTCACTTGGTACCCTAGTCATTTCGTCTGCTTTGTCATTTCGTACCCCAGTTATTTGGTACCAATATATAGAAACGAACCGACCATATCATAAATATGTGATAGGGTTTTGTTTTTGTTTTTTGTTTTTCTTTAACTTTATTTTGCAGCTGAAAATTCAGTACACGTTATTTCCATTTTACCTGAGTTGAACAGACCCTCATTTAGTATTTCTTTTCTAACTGCCAACTTCTATATCGATAATGTAACAACGCCCTGGTAATGAATGTAACTGTCAAGACATTATTTTTATTTATTATTATTAGGCCTTCTTTTCAAAATTTTGACTTGTTTCTTTTCACAATTTGCAAGTAGTCACATACACAAAAACCAAGGATCAAAATAATATAGTGTTTTCAAACGTAGATTTTATATATATTTATTCACAGAATTATATGGTTGTCAAAAAAAAGAAGAAGAAAAAAGCCAGTTGCAGATGATGTTTGCATCTTATAAAGGTCATGTTATTTCGTAAAAGACACTACTGGGGTGATATTACGTCTGACATTACACATTGTTAATGGTACGAAATTAGGAGATATCATAACCATATGGAGTTTTTAGATTTGCGGGTGTTATTGTCTATTTGATCCCGCAAATGTCATTTTTGACCGAAGGCGTTAGCCTGAGGTAAAAAAATTAAACATATGCGGGCATCAAATAAACAATAACTCCCGCAAATCTAAAAACTCCATATGGTTATGTCCATTGTAATTTGGATTGTTTTTCTACAGAACTAACTGTATATTTGGCATTTGTTGAAAAAAAATATCTGGCTACAATCTAACTGTAGACCCTTGAATCGTAAACTTCGCCTGTTCCAATTGTTAATGACGTCACCTTTAATGACGTTATTAGCTTTCCGGGTGTTATTGTCTATTTGATCCCGAAAAAAGAATGTAATTAACCAATCAAAATACAGAACACGCCCCAGTCAGTTTACAATTACTTTTAGTTATGGTATGAAACGACCAACTTAGGTACGAACTGACTATGATACGAATTGACAAGCGACTGTTCTTGGAGTTACGGTATACTATAATAAATAGCAATATGAATGCAGATGCACACACACATACCCCGACCCCCCGTCACCCCTCCCCCCACCACCCTTTAATTAGGCGGACCGGTCAAAAACACGCCTTCATCCTTCATTCAAATTGTTCAAATCCCTTTGGCATTAATCCTACGGGACCTTCCAAATAGGTCTTATAACCCCGATCACACCCAGTATCTAAGGTGATAAAGCATAACGTATAAATGACAGATAAAATATGTACAGTGTATGTGGTGTCAAATTAATGATTTTCAAATAATATGTCAGTGAAAATGTCGGTGGTGTACGTTTATTGCCAAACAAAAATGTAGAACACGAGTTTGTAAATCTTTAACCATTTTATGTTCTCATTATGTTGTCCAATGTATGTCATGACATTTTATATGATCCATATATCAAATACAGGATTTGGATTGAATTGTACTGCCAAGGCCCATCACAAAACAAAATGTATTAAAGACTCCTTCAAATAATACGATATTGAAACATGAAATGCAATCCCAGATTCTATTCTTTAAAGAGGGGGATATTCCTACAATAAAATGTAAAACAGTTCATAACAACAATGGTGACCAGCTCTCGAACGATGAGGTTGTGTTGCACTAACTTGGAGATTTCTATCCACCCACCCTATCCTAGGGGCTGTGCTGCGGGAATTTGGACATGTCTAAATACCGCGTGGAGCACAATGTTTTACGGCGTTGACAAGCCGCGCCGGTCATTGAGTAGGAGGAGGATGCGGCCCAAGGCTATACAGAGGGACGGGGCTAACCTGGCGGCTCAACCGCCAGGGGTGACCCCACCTGCTTCGAAGAAGAAAACGAGACCGCCACCCCCATCCACTCGACTGGGGCACACGCCAGGAGCGGTTCGGTGGAGGGTGGGGGCCAAATCTGTCAGCTTCACTGACAGTGGCGGCCCCTTCTGTTCAAGTTCCGACGCTGTCAAAGGCCGTGGCATGTGTTATCCTGTCTGTAGGATGGTGCATATAAAAGACCCCATGCTGCTAATCGGAAAGAGTAGCCCATGAAGTGGCGACAGCGGGTTTCCTCTCTCAATATATGTGTGGTCCTTAACCATATGTCTGACGCCATATAACCGTCAATAAAATGTGTTGAGTGCGTCGTTAAATAAAGCATTTCTTTCTTTCTTTCTTTCTGATGGACACCGGACATGTGGTAATTATCACTGATTCGCCTGCTAATCCACTAGCGCCTCCAAAGATTGTTGTTGCCCCAGCGGCGGTCCAGCGAGAGTCCAAGAGGAGGAATGTGTCGAGGGCCTCAATACCGAAGATCTCCGGCTGCGTGAATCTTTCGTGGCATATACGCACGTAAAACAAAAACTTACCATACGATACAACAATGGTATACGTAAACTTTTAGTAAAATTTTACTCGAGAGTCTGTATTATTTTGCAATGGTTATATCGATCAAACAATAATATAAATTTTGTATGTGAAAATAAAATGCTTATATTAATTCTATAGGCCTAATCATAATGGCTATTCCTATATTTTAGTTTCTAACGTGGGTTTAATGAAGAATTGTTTACTTTTGTTAATACATTGTTTAATTACTTTAAATTGTTTGTTTGTTTTGTTTTGTTTAACGACGCACTCAACACATTTTAACTACGGTTATATCGGCGTCGGACATATGGTTATAATTACTTTAAATATAGTATATCAATATTTAATAGACAGAAGACCACTACTATTTATCTAACCTTCTGTAACTAAATATTATCATTACCACCACCACCACCACCACCACCATCATCATCATCATCATCATCATCATCATCATCATCAACATCATCATCATCATCATCATCATCATCATCAACAACAACAACATCATCACAGTGGTATGTGCCATCCTCACCCCCACCCCATTTTAACGTTTATTTGTGATTCCTCGCACAATCTGTGCATGATAAATATTTGTATTAAACTTACATAAAAACATAATGTTGAAATTCATTAATTTCTGTGTATATCGGTGTTTAGCAGGTCCGGAATGACCAATTTTGGAACAAAAAGTTAACAACCAACCGATAAATATACATGTATTTGTCTTTTATGACAATAATATGTTTTATTGCTTTCTTCTTCATATTACATAAGTATTAAATGAAATAAATTAAATTGATTTGAGTTTGTTTTTTTTACAATATTTAACCTAATTTATATTAAACTTATTTTATCATTTATTTTATTCTTTCAAATATGGCGACCTCCATGAATCAGTTTACTGTTGAAGATTGTAAAGGTGCATTATTTTGTGCTTTTTGGTCAAAATTAGTTCCGCTCCACATGTCAAAAAACGTGGCGTTGACTATGCTTAAAATAAGGTTATTCAACCAATATATTTTTTCTATGACCGAATACACGTAACACAGCGCGCATTCCTAACATGAAGTTCTTGAAGATAATCATAATTAAAATTTATATTCGATGATTCGCCGATTCGGCTAGCCCGAGTACTCTGACTGTAAGAGAGCTAGACGGACATTTGGACATAAATTATTAAATACGCTCTCATTACAGTCAGAGAATAGATCAATCTGTGTATCTCTAATACCACAGCAGTCCTATGTTTGACGTCAAATACCTTTACATCTAGTTCACCAATGTAAACCTCGTGTGCAAGCGTCGAGGTTTACATTGTCAACCGATTCCGCCATTAGCACTTCTGGACAACGGTTCCGAGGAATTTTGCTCGGAACGAAATTGCAGTCAAAATAACGATTACCATCACATTTTTACACCCTAATCGTATATTGTGATCTATTTCGAGCTCACTGAGACCAAAAAATACTTACTTTGAAATAATCTTCACTTTGAATTGAAGGAAAAAAGTCTGACTATTTCAGCTGACATGCATGGCGACGTTCTAAACACCGGACTTTTTTCCTTTAATTCAGAGTGAAGGTTGTTTCAAAGTAAGTATTTTTTGGTCTCAGTGAGCTCGAAATAGATCACAATATACTATTAGGGTGTAAAAATGTGATGGTAATGGCAGAATCGGTTGACAATGTAAACCTCGACGCTTGCACACAAGGTTTACATTGGTGAACTACTTTACATCGATCATTTTTGAGTTAACTGTTAAAAATCAGCATATTAATCACAAATACACACACTACAGAAAGAAACCCAACATCATCCACATTCAGTTAAGTTCGGGCTACGATTCGGCCTGCTTATGAATGAATGTCAAAATTATATTTAACTCTATAAACTAACTAAAATGTGTCTCTAGATCTTGCTTCCCCGACCACCTTTTAAAAAAATCTAATGTAGTGCCAACTTTTACATAAAAAATTATAAATCCACATTTTTCTCATTCATTCTCTATTGTTTTATAAACATAAAACACAGCACATATAACAGAACCAGAATCTAATGAACATTTTCTTTGCCAAAAGTCAGCTGAAGTCACCAAGTTATTAGCAGTGGTGAGAAGTAGCCATAATATTTTGGACCTAATCCAACTTCAAAAAGAAAATAACATAACAAACATCAAGGCCCAGACTTGTTTAGTGTTATAGCTCACTTTGCAGCTTGTACGTCTGTGTTTTTACTTTGATGCCAGACTATCACCATATTCCGTGACCAACCTAGCGTTGTTAATTCATGGCCACATCCATTTCAGTAATGCCATAAAATACTAATTTAATTAGTATTTGTTATGCTAAAACGAAAGTAACAATTAGTAATTATTACTTTCATTTTAGCTATAGCAACACATTGTCGACTACTTAATAATATCATGTTTTTAATGAAACAGACAATTGTTTTGTTTAAGTTTCATTAGTGGAAGTAGTAGTACTAGTATTTAATACACTACAGTAATAAACCAGTCAGCACCTATGTATTTAACCAGAACATTATTGAAACGGGGTGCATTCAGATGCCAAAAAAATATACCAGGGTTCGTACTGGTCCTTAAAAACCTACAAAGTACTTAAATTTATGATTTCAAAAATGAAGTACTTGAAAGTCCTTAAAATTTGTGGTTAATGGCCAAATGTCATGAAAAGTCATGAAAATATAGTTCCCTGACAATTTGAAATCAAATGGGTTTTTTCATAATCTTGGTTTGCAAATGAACGTTATTTCGTAGAGACACTTGCACAGTTCAAGTCGCATTTTAGATCCGATAATACCATCCTTCGGAACACCGTTCCGAGTATAAGCGAGGTTGCTTCGTGCGTACTTCGAACAAGCTTGGTGAACACTACTAATCTGCCAGATAACTGCTTGTTGTAATAATGTCTGTATGCTAATTTTTATAATCACGGTTATTAATTTTAACGGCATGCATTCGACATGTATGACAGCAATGTGACAGCGATTCAACGTTTGGAAGATATGTAACTTGCTATTTTAATTTTATAAAGTCTTTGAACCAAAGTAATAAAAACAAACCGGAAATGCATGTTAATTAGAATACACATGCCAGTTCAGGGCCGAAAGACGTATTGGCTATCCCAAGGGCTGAGTTCAGCCAGACCGAGTGAAAGAAAACGTTCGCTACACTGGTTTGTGTGCTTCACGTTAAACCAAATGGACACGACGGACACCAGTCAAATAGTTCGCGAACATTAGGATGAACGTTTGTTGGCTGAACTGAGATAAGCTCTCGGCGTAATATACGTCACGCTTCAAAGTCAACAGACACTCGTGTGCCAAGAGACATCGTTGCGAACATGAACAATACGAGTACACAGGAGTAAATCTTGATGTAAATGTGTAGAAAAACAATAGCCGTTTGCATCAATGAATACCTAACGGCAGTTTCATTTATTTTCTTTGTCTTTGTTAATGTTGTACCTATGGTAGAGAGCATGCACTGAGATCGCGATCGCGGAAAATGAACATGCAGTATTTATACAAATTTATACAAATTGCAGTTAAACGTACACTGAATTAGTTTACAATAATCATATTTGTTGGATAATGCTATACATATATTTTTTAAACTGTGAAGTGACATTTAATAAATTACCTGGATTTTGAAAAGACCGTAAAATTTAATTTTATTAAACAAACAAACAAAAAACAACCTGCATAAAAACACGATTGGATTTGATGGATTCAACCCACTACCCCACTTCTTTTGGCTTGATTTGTGTTAATGATGCTAAATATGTAACATGGGCGTCCACAGGAGGGGGCAAGGGGGGGCATCCCCCCCCTGGGAAATCAAAAATTAAAAACAATTACATGGAAAATACAAAATGAATAAAATAACATAAACATTTCTCAACAGTTCATTCAGTTAGAGCAGGTTACTACTCTTAGAACAGTATTATTTACAGTAATCTTAGCAAAAAGATCTCTTCACACTTCACACGTCGAATTCAGGATAACATTGCCCCCCCACCCCTTGCATTTTTTTCTGCGGACTCCCATGATATGTAAGCGCCTTAAACAAATCCTGGGGAAAGGCCTGATTCTATGTTTTGTTCTACCGTCAATGGTGAGGCTTAATAACTGTATGTTTTTTGTGATCCTTGATTCATTAACTTTTGGATGGTCAGTAGATGATTCCAGCATCCTCGCATGGTTGCAGCATGCAAAATTTCATACGGATGGTCCTTAAAAAGATCTATCTCAAGTCCTAAAAAGTCATGAAAAAGTCATGAAAAAGTCATGAAAAAACCAACCTTATAAAGGGTGGGAACCATGTATACGCTGTGTATTCAAAACTGCATTCTCAGATGGTTAAGACCTGTCAGCATCACACCACATTCACATTTAGGAATATGTTTCGAATACACAGCTTGGATGTCACATGGTATTTAAGAGATTAAAATAATTTGCTACAAATACAATGAATATATATACATGGTCTAAATAAAATTTAGTATGCAAAATATTGTCCCGTGCACTCCACCGTTTGACAATGCTACATCACTAAGTTTCTTTTGGCTCTTTTACAAGTATTTATGTACAAATGGATATTAAAAATAATAGGGATGGTTTTGATTTATTCACAATACTTTTCACAAGTAAGCCAGATATTACACATACATCTTAATAAACTATTTTAAGAGAAAAAAACTTTATTTTTAAATTTAATGATCACTTGTAAAAGAATTGTAAATAAATATATCATAAAAATTTAAACTAAAACAAAAATATGTCTTGACTACAAAAAAACCCACAACATTTTACCGAAAGCCCAGCCAAACGTGTCAGCTGCAGCAGAATTAAATGCTGTAATTGGCTGAAATACCTTACTGTGTCAGGATGCAAGCTATGGGAATGGTGATGTGCCATTTTAAAAAATCTAAATAAATTATTATGCAAATTGAAAAATGGTGCATCAAATTGAAGGTGAAAATTTTTGAATATGATAAACTGCTATTAATTGTCAGAAAATTACACTAACTTGTCTTTTAAACTTAATTTTGTTTGCTGAAACACAGTTATTTACAAACAAAATATCAATTATTACAGGAAATTATTTTGCCAAATTAAAATGAAATTCGCTAATAGTTTTTAAAATTCACAACTGGCGAATTTGGCAAGTGCCAGAGCTAGCATTGTGGTTGTGCTATTACTAGTACAGACATTAGTATTTATAAGCCTCTTCCTATTTGCTATTTCTGTCAGTAATACTGTAAACAAACATTGTTTATTTTTATATTCTGTAAAATTCTTCTATAGCTGTTCTGGAGGACTTGCTGAAAGCTTTCAAGCAGCCAGAGAATGCTGTCCGATTGGAAGAGGCACGAGATAATGCCGGCAACGACATGTTGAAAACTATGCAAATTGTCTTCCCAGTTGCCACCCAGATTGAAATGGAGGTTATAGAGAAGTATGGCTTCAGAGGAGATGGGGATGGTATGTTCATGTTTTGTGCTTTTTTTTAACTTGGGACTCAGCTTAAAATAAGAATACCAGGGTTTCTGCCAGAGGGTAAAATGGGTATGGTGCCATACCCAAATGTTGTGCAGATTTCTTTTTTGAAGTTAACCTTTTGACAAAATTAATTACTCTTATTATTGCTGTATGATTTTCTCAACCATAACCCTTATTTTAACCAATTATAGTGAGCCATAAGTATGAAAACATCATAATTCATTCTCAATTGGACACAGTGAAAGATGATTAGCATTTGATTAGCTGTTATGATGCAGAGTATGACAAATATTTTGAAAAGTCACTAGCCACAGGGCTAGTGGGTTTGTGAAAACCACTAGCCCACCCAGATAAAGCACTAGCCCAAATTCCTGATCAATTATAACTGGATTTTTATATACTTTTTGTAACATTACACATTTACGAGTATTCGAGTAAAATTAAACAAACAATTAATTGTATAATTAAATCATGTTGTAACTTTCAGTTTTTGTTTGTTTTGTACTTTGGGTTTTTGTCAAGTGTGACCCCTCATCATTGTTCCGTTTTTGCTTTTGCCCTCACCCCAGTGAAAATTAATTGAGCAAACTCATGGTTGATATTTAATCTCATAATTATCAAAATAATTGAATTTAAATGAGGGTACGACAGCGTGACACACGGTAATAGATGGTTCAATGTATTCGGTAGTGGGTTATACATTTATGTCGCCGGGAACAGTGATGTCAGTTGCTCAAATACAGCAAATCATCCCGGGCCGATATCAAAATAATATACGGTGACATCTAATCCGTTGTTAATTGATGAACAAAAAAGTACCGTCTTGTATCGGCAGTTGTGACGCGTTATCCAGACCGCTACACGTAATAGGCCAAGCAGAGTGCGGTTACCATTAAAGTAAAAAATGATGTTTAAACCAAGGGGCAGGATGTAGTCCAATGGTAAAGTGTTTGTCTTATTGGGCTATTTCTTGTTCAAGCCAGTGCACCACCATATCAAAGGCCATGGTATATACTATTGTGTGTGTAGTTTAGTATATAAACAAAAATCCCTTTTCTCAAAGAGGACCTCAGGTTGCAGATGGTGAGTGAGATTGTGTTTGTATAAGCCCCATTCGGTTTTTAAACATTAAAGTGGTGCCAGCGTCTTCTGAATGATGTAACATTTTTGTTATCGTGGATGACAGTGAGGCGCCTGGACTCCAAGGGATCAACCGAAATATGTTTCACTGCTCGCAGAATGCAAAACTTTCCATAAATCCTCCTTACTTTCATCAGTTAACAACATTGGATTGGCCACTATGTCACTCTCCTAGTGGCAGTGTTGCTCTCCTAGTGACACCAATGCTGGATCTCTCAATCTCTCTGAGGTGGCACCATGATGAGGGCACAGCAGTTGGACTGACTGGGGGCATCTTGGGAGGAGGGACTCCACTGGAGGTTAGGGATAGGGTGCTAAGGCGTAGGCGGTTTCTGTCATAGAGAGAGTTTTAGGTTTGTCCGGAGTCCTGCCTCTTCCCCCTTCCTACACCTGGGTGGTCACACCAATGTTACCAGTATGATTGCTGCCCCATACCTCAACAACTACTTCCTGTGGCCTAGGCCTAACCCTTCCCACCAACCTCCCTTCCTCTCCCCTAAAAGGGTCTAAATATAGATGGTATTATATATTTATTTAGATAGCCCGGTCAAATTTTGTAATAAAGTAATTGTTTTATATGTATTTGGCCAGCACAAATAAATTATAAAGTCCTTGTATTTATTTTTGGCTGTATTTTTCAGAATTGTCCCATTTTTATTTTTGTAGTGGGTCAAGCCCCTGGCTATCCAGAGACTGGACCCGAGATAGACATGCTCGAAACTCCAGTAGTATATAATTAGCATGTTAATACATATTGGTACCGGCCTCGGTGGCGTAGCGGTTAAGTCACCGGACAACAGGCTGGTAGGTACTGGGTTCGCAGCCCGGTACCGGCTCCCACCCAGAGCGAGTTTTTAAGGACTCATTGGGTAGGTGTATGG
>JAECMU010038219.1:13796-24257 GCA_016106625.1 Dracogyra subfuscus
ACTAATTTCTATTCTGTCCTGGACAGACAGCTCAGATAGCTGAGGTGTGTGCCCAAGACAGGCGTGCGCTATAACAGCTTGCTCTGAATGTGCACGTTAAACAATAATGAAAATGAAAAAAAAACCATATTGGTTTGGTTTGGTCTCTCTAAGAGTATATGTCAGAATTACCAAATGTTTAACATTATGGTGTCATAAAACAAAACGAACTTGAACTTTTTGTTCAGACCAGCCCATGTGTTAGGGAAATGTTCTAGGGTTAGAGGTCTGGTTAAATATTCCTGAAATTAGTAAACAATAAAAACAAAAAATTGTTATGTAGCAAAGAGGCAAAATAATAAAAACTGGTGGGTTTTTTTGTCATTGTCTAATGTTCATATTTTAATTTTGACAGGAATCATTCGATTTACACAAGCATTGAAACTGTATGAACGCCAGGACCCAGAGGTTGCTCAGCTAAATCAATTGCTACGAGCTGTGTTAATGCCACCGGTCCAAGCCAACCCACCACAACCTGCAGAGAATGGAACGAGTTAACATGCACATTGTAAAATTTCATCACTTTATTAACACGCTTCATTTTGTTCACAATGTATTTTTTATTGTATTTATCTTTTATTGACGCAATACCACAATACTTATTGCAAAAAACGTTTTTATATTACATATGTTACAATCCATTCTTGCTTATTTTGTCTGGTCAGTCCATTGCCTATTGCTGTATTTGTTAAGGTATAGGAGGACATCTCTTTGTATGGCTGTGTGGAATGGTTTCCATCAGTAAAACTAATAATAGCTTGTGTTCTACTGTGTATTGGAATTATATCTCATCAATTAGGCCCAATGGTATTGAATGAGCAGGTTACTGTTAAAAAACCCTTTAAAATTTTTTAAAAGCTGAATGCTGAAGTGATAATGATTGACAATTTGTACTTGTTAACCATGTTTATAAGTGACCACTAGTAGATTTTAAGCTAGAAAACAATATGGCTATCAGGTTGGTAAAATTTCTTTGAAAATATTTAGTCTTCTGAGAGTTGAACAATATATGCAACAGAATAATCGATTGTTAAATGTGCTTATTATCTAAAGGAAAAAAAAAAATTGACAAATTTATCACTCTATGTTTGTTTATTTAGAAAAAGACAGCTTAAATTTTGCATTCCCCAGCATTATCAACTTGTACACCATCAAGATTACTTATTAAATAAACATATAATGTTAACTACTGTAACCACTGTAACTTAGTGTAATGTAAAACAAGACTGAAAAGAAACAGGTTGTCATAATAAGAATGGATTGATCATTGTCGCTATGGCGACTCCACATAATTAAGCATCGTTTAATTACTTGTTAGGACAAAGTGTTTGATGTTTTTTAAGTACTATTTTATCAGTACCATGACAGTGTTTGATAAAAGTGTTATCATTGTTAGTTGAATTATGGGCCATCGTCTTTTCTTTGTTGTATCTTGTATAAAAAGATTATTATTGTGGGTAATAATATGATTAATGCTGAGGTGTTGTTTATATTATTATTTTGCTCTATCAGTGTTGGCATCTAGTTTTAGGGTTACGATACAAAATGTGTTCAATAATATTACCTATTTTACTTGTTATTTTTAAAGAGACTGTCACAAGTTTTCTATTATTGTTAAAACCTTACTGACTAATGGAGCTGTTTACAGAAAAATAATAAACATTAAATATATTTGTTTTAATTAGAAAATCAAGTGTTTCTGATAACCATAATGTTTGTGAATTACAATAGTTCAAATTTCACTTTATTTCCAAATATACATTTGTTCATTTGGACGAAATTTCTTGGAGAAAAATTCCTGTTTGGGCAACTACAATCATTAGGATGATCTAAGACACATATGAAAATAAAGACATTGATATTTTAAACAATAAAATGTATTTAGATATGCAAATAATGATTTATTTATGAAAAAGCTCCAATAAGCAGAAATATATATATGCTACAATGATAGCAAACTTATGATTGTCCCTTTAAGACTATCAGCAAACTGAATATTGTATTAAATTTAATGAAGTTTTAAAAATATGCAATTTGACAGTTTTTCTTGATTTCATCCAAATCATACTGAATTGTCTGAAACCTGAACAGGGCATCAGCAGTTATATACTCAACAAAAGTAATTAAAGACCAATAGACCTTTTGGTCAGATTTTAGTAGTGTTAGCATAATATAGTGATCATAGATTTGTAAACATTATTTGAATACATTTTAACCAGTAATGTACATGCATTTTCCATATTTTGTACTACTGTGAAACCTCTCAAATCCAGACCCTCTGTAAACCGGAATTCCCTCAAAATTGGATGTTTTACAGTCCCTTTATAAATATCTGTGCAGAAGAGAATCTCTTAAAACCAGACACTTTACTTGATCCATAGCGTGTATATATACTAAATTCTTTGAAACAGTTTGGGAATCCTACATGTATGTCTCAGTTATATCCAGAGATTACATGAGACCAATTGTAATGCATTTATTTATGTAAGTTTTGTGGGGTTTTTTTTTAATATAATAATAAAACATTTTTAAACAAAAGGACTAATTGATAATAAGAGTACACTTTGTGGTAGCCTCAGATTTTCTTCATTTACACTAGCAAACAGTCCAGCCTGCTGAATTGGATGTTTAGGACAGCTTTGTTGCATATTTGAATATTAGCAGGAAAATAGGTTTAAATATTAGCATGAAAATAGGTTTAAATATCACCATCCTCATTATGTTAATCATGCATAAATATTTCGCATTTTAAAAATGTTTAATCCAATAATGACAAGATCCTTGAGTGAACAATACTTTCGTATGTTTATTTTCCATCACTGATTTTGCTACATTAGGTAAGTACATGTATGTAGACCATGTAATGGTCAAGTTTGTACTCAAGTTAAACATCTTTCTAGAGTTTATGTCAATATTAAAGAGATATACTTGTCTTGCAGGTAATGTAACATGTTTCTGGAGTTTATGTTAATATTAAAGAGAGATACTTGTCTTGCAGGTAATGTAACATGTTTCTGGAGTTTATGTTAATATTAAAGAGATATACTTGTCTTGCAGGTAATGTAACATGTTTCTGGAGTTTATGTTAATATTAAAGAGATATACTTGTCTTGCAGGTAATGTAACACCTTTCTAGAGTTTATGTCAATATTAAAGAGATATACTTGTCTTGCAGGTAATGTAACATGTTTCTGGCAAACTTTTTAAATTTAAATTTGAAAAAAGAAAAAAAAAAAAAAAATTGCTTGGAATATCCATATTTATATTTTTAGACATCCCAATCAATATATGTTGTACCTCATACTGAATTTTACAGGAGGGAGTATTTCAAAATTATTTGTAATTAGTAATCGGTTCTTGTGATTTTATCTATAGTCCATCCAACAGGGAATGCCTTTTTTCATACTATGAAATTAACAAGTTATTTATTTCTGAGCCGATTTATTTGTAAATTGCACACAAAAAATAATATTTATTTTTCTTCTTATGTCAAACCATACAGAAATTATTTACAAAAAACATTTTAATAGAATGATGGGATGGGCTATAGGTAACTGATAGTTACATGAAGTATATTTGTGTAACATATTCATTTACTTTAAATCTGCATTGAAACTAGTTGCCTTCTGAACTTTATATCTTCTAATTTCAGAATGTGTAACAGTTTACCATGTAACTGATTGGCAGTTTGCATGAATTTAAAGTTGCATAATGGATACGTGAACAGAACAGAATGACTGTTCATAAAAAATATATTTCAGGGTATTACGAACGCCAGGATGATCAGAAACACATTGGGTGTTCAAAAATGGATAATCTTAAAAATAAAATGTCAGTAAGTTTGAATTTAAATAGAGAATAACTACATGTAGTTATGACATAAGAAATCGGCTTTATCCTGCAAGGTAAGAATGGGAAATTCTGTTGGATTGCTGAGTGGAACTTAGCATGCAGCCTGAACAGGATAAAGCCGATATCCTACGTCATTAACTAGTTATTATTTTTATCCTGCCGACGATAAAAATTAAGGCAAAATATTTGCTATTATTTGTGTTATTTTATCTACAAATGAGCGTTTTTGTAATGTAGCTATGCGTATGTCACTCATAATAATCTGCTGGTATACATTTATGACTTAGCTTTAATTGTTCATCATAATTTGCCAATAGAAACAGTGCAAGACAAAAGATAATTTAAAAAACCTGCTGCAATAGTGAAAACTATATGTTGAACAACTAGAGTCTGTCACTTTAAAGGAGTTTTGAAACATGTTACAGTGACTATAAAGTCATGAATGTCCCTTTAATGCACATGTAAACTATGGACAGTAGTTAGAGTGAACATATGTAAATTTACAGCTAGCTGTTTTGGGTGAAAGTTGTAAATCTATAGTGTAATGTATATTGAGAGAGTAATTTTAGATTACTTATTACAGTGAAATATGCTAATTTACTGTATACATTGTTGATTACATAAGATAAAGAACAGATGTAAATTTATTTGTAGTATATATTGTAAAATTAAATTGTTACATCAGGAGTATATATTATAGTACAAATTAGATAGATTTCAAATTACTATATGTATAAAATGACTTCCTGTGTATTACATAGTACATAGAAGTCATGGAATTGAATGTGAAAAAAAGTAACTTTACTTTTATTACACAATCATGTCCTAAATATAAGAAGCCGGATCTTGAATTGTACCCAGATCACAGACTCCAGGATTTCAAATGATATGGAAAATACTTGGTTCTATGCCTTATGATCATCGGAACCTGTGGGGAAACTTATTTTCAGTAATTATGGTTATAGTTAATTATTATGATATAATAATTGGCAACTTTAGTTTCATGATTTTTGTGACAGGCTACTATAAACATTTGATTCTGTGAAATGTGGAGGCCTATGTTGAAATATCAACCAAAAAAACACCCAGAATTTTTAAAAATGAAGTAGTATGGTGAGCAGATGTAGGATTTTAGACAGTATATATGAAAAAAATCATTTTTTACATTCTAAGTATACACCATAATTATTTTGTACCAATTAAATCATAATTCAACTGCTCTACAGCTTTTGATGCTGGAATTGAATATGTGGTGCATGTTCAAATGTTAAAGGTATCACATATTGGTTAACATATTCATTTATTCCATAGTTAATATGTTCGTTTATTCCATCTTTCATTCACTGCAATATGACATTTGTATTCCATCTTTTATTCACTGCAATATGACATTTGTAATGTTGGCTATATATATACATAATATATATGATGAGTAGAAAGAATCTCAACCCTGTACATTAATAATAGGAAACCACCTGCGCTAGTACGCATTAACTCTGTGCTAAACTGAGATTAGCAGAACACTGTGGAGCTCATCATAGGAAGCAAAATATGGCTTGCTGTTATTTGTTTAAGATGGAGATTTGTCCTGCTAAGAAAAACAATATGGCCTGCTGGGGGTAAACAAAGAAAAGCATGGGAGAGATGAGAGTTTTGTATACATAGTGTGTTAAAAAGTATGACCTGGCAGGGATAGATTTTAAAGCATTATGGAATTAAAATAAAATAATTATGATATAATCGAACAAAAATCTCTCTCTTTACTTTTCCTGTCATGAATGGGAGAATTGACATACGCCAACACTTGCACCCATGACAGGCGTGTGCTACAAGAGCTTGCTCTGAACGTGCGTGTAAAACTCCTATGAACATGTATGTAAACCTCCTATGAACATGTGTGTAAAACTCCTATGACACAAGACTTAAAAAATAATCAGCAATTTTGTTGGTGCTATTAGCATGTGCATTTTTATTTCACCCGCTTAGTCTTTAAAATTGGACTACCGTACTTTTTGCTATTTAGAGCCCTGCACAGACTTGTCACTGTATCAATGCAATGTAATTCTCCATGGCTGTATATTAACTTAAACTAATACGTAGGCTTGTAAACGGAAGTCCACAGTTTGTTTAATTGACTATTTATTACAATAGTAATTAATTACAATGCTTGTTTGTTGTGTTGGATAGGACAGGTTTGAAAGGGGCATTACACTCTACTCATTAAACATGCACTTTGTCAGACATACCAACAGGCACACAAGAACTTTTGGGGAGGGTTTCCTCTGTCCTTTCTTACTTTAGGACCACACATTTGTGTTTGTTTGACAAAATAACATTTGAAACAGATGAAAATTTCCTTTAAAAAGATGAAAAGTTTGTTTTCCAAATGCTATACAAAAATAGTCTCCTTTCCCCTGCACATTTAAATATCATTCCTTCTAGTTTGACCATCATTACCCCTGTGTAATTGTATTTTGCTTTTACCACCTCCATCCCACCTCACCCTCCTCTAATTTGGAAATAATGCATACCTGCTTGTGAATGTCTGTGCTTTAAAACCCAGTTTTTATTGTTGTTAAACAAACATAATAATAAGACTGAGCAAAACCATGACACGGTTTTCTTTTAGTTTGTGATGGTCAAGACTTGATCGACAAATTGCTTCAAAATTCTCATCCCCATCCTCACAGCAGTACCATTTCTATTTTAACTGGAAATGTGTCTGTACATGTAATCTTTGTGTAAACCATAAATCAACCAGTAAGCCAGTCTCTTGAAAACAAGTTCAGTTTGGACAGTCTCAAAACAGTCACCCAACCTAAGATTGGTCTTTTTTGTTTTCACAATATGTATCTTATTTTCAGTTTATCTGGTTTCAGAATCTTTCATGATGTGTTGCAGGTTGATACCGGTAAATATAATTTAACTTCTCTGTTTATTCCATTTAATTTGTTTCAATCAGCAACACACAAGTTTTATTGTGATACTTTTACCATGTCTTTGATGGGAAATGTCATTGATGGAAATGCTTATTTTCATCAGTTTTATGGGATATATAAAATATTTAATTTATTACGTTTTGTATAAATGGAAGCTTATTTTCACTGCCATAGTCTAGTAATATAGCAGATAATTAATAAATGAATTAACCAGCTAATGATATTATCAAGTTTATGTCTCCAGTGCTTATTTTATGAACATATACCGGATAATAACTGGTATTGAATTTATTAATCTGTTTATTACCCCAGCTATTTTTTATTGCTTTATAAAAACAAAAAATAAAAACCGTATTTCAATACAAATGTAAACCACTCTACTTGCTGTTCTAGGTTCACTTTCACTTTCATTATGATTATTTAAAAAAAAAAGAAGACATTTATTACATTATTTAACATTCAAAATGCTATCTTTCGATAAAATATATGACATTTGGTATGTTTGTAAAATCATGACATTATATTTTAATTTAGTACAAACAGTCATTGGCAAGAAAGTGCTAAATCGCTGAAGAAAAAAATATGGTGCATTAAATCAGTGAGAGACTTTTTCTCTATGAGAAACTTTAAAAACATTTTCTATTATGACTATTGGGGTAATAAATATTAATTAGAATAGTGTAACATGGACAGTAGCATTAAGTAGTCAAAGTAGTTTATTATTACATTTATACCTTGTTCATTGTGACTTGTCAATAAATATCTGATCAGACTGAAGTATTCAAGTTTTTTCATTGGCATTAGTTAACTGGAAAATTGAAGTAAACCAAGAGTCTGTTGTTTGTTAAGTTTGTGATCAACATGGTAGTGTGTGCACCATTGTTGTTTTGTTCTTTGACAGATGATTTTCTTTCTAGTATTTATAACCAAGCTAAACAGAAAATCTAATAGTACTGGACAAATTACGCCGTAACGATGGAGCAAGATCCAGCTTAGTATGTAGACCACTTGCTGGACCCATTCTACGATATATTTTTTGCCTATCCCAGCCAATGCCCCACGAAATGGTATATCAAAGGTTGTAGTATGTGCTGTCCTGTCTGTGTAATAGTCTATGTAAAAGATTCCTTGCAGCTATTGAAACAATTAAGCAGATTTCCTCTTAAGACCATGTGTCACAATAACCAAATATTTCACATCCAATAGTCCATGATTAACAAATCCATGTGTTTTAATGGTGTCATTAAAAACAAGTTTTCATTTCGTTATGACAGGGAGTGGGAGTGTTCACAGACATTGTGCTATTTTGGATGGGAGTGGGGTATAAAAGATGCCCTTTAGTATATTATGATGGTGCATGTTTTCCTGAACATCCTACAGGTACCGTGGTATGTGCTATCCTGTCTGTGGGATGGTGCATATAAAAGATCCCTTGCTGCTAATCGGAAAGAGTAGCCCATGAAGTAGCGACAGTGGGTTTCCTCTCTCAATATCTGTGTGGTCCATAACCATATGTCTGATGCCATAGAACCGTAAATAAAATGTGTTGAGTGTGTCGTTAAATTAAACATTTCTTTTTTTTCCCTATAGGTATGCTAGTGCATGCAGTCTTCCAGGTAGTATATTAGTAAGTGGGTTAACAATGGTCTGTAAACGAATAAAACACGTTACTAGTATATGTGCAAAATAATACTACCAAAATGTTTGCTTAGCTGCTTTGTTACTCCCCCCTTTTGGAACCATGTCAATAAGCCAAAATTACCAAATGTTTGACATCCAATAGCTGATGATTCATAAACCAATCTGCTCAAACGGTGTTTTTGGAACCATGTCATTTTGATTACATCTTTGGGAGTGTGGTATGTATTCTGCCATTGTCAGTTGTTCTGTAGGTTCAGTGGTCAATTAGTGTGCATGTTAAGATTAATGTGGTTGTGTTGAAGATTCTTATAGTTTTATGAGCTACTGCAAAAGTGAAATGTTCAAGGTGAAAAAAAAATAAAAAAATTAAACGGTGACAAAGTGAAATTTTGCTTATAGTCTTGGATTGAAGTAGAATGAAAATGTTAACAGTATACCCATGCATTATTGTCTTAGTAGATTACTACCAGCCTCGGTGGCACAGTGGTTAAGCCATCAGACTACGGGCTGGTATGTACAGGGTTCGTGGCCTAGTACCAGCTCCCACCGAGAGCGAGTTCTTAAGGACTTGATGGGTAGGTGTAAGGCTACTACACCCTCTTCTATCTCACTAACCACTAACCCACTTAATGGACAGACAGCCCAGATAGCTGAGGTGTATACACAGGACAGTATGCTTGAATATTAATTGGATAAAGCACGAACATAAGTTGAAATGAAAAAGTAGATTACTTATATGTGTATTAGGTGCAGTATGTTAATTGTGACATGGTTTAGAGGAAGGAAATATTTTATTTAACGACACATTCAACAAGCGGGCAGCATAGCCCAGTGGTACAGTGCCCACCTGATGCGTGGTAGGTCTAGGATCGATTCCCGTCAGCTAACCACTGGGGTTTTTCTCGACATAACCATATGTCCGACGTCGATATAACCGTAATTATAATGTGTTGAGTGCGTCGTTAAACAAACAAACATTCAACACATTTTATTTACGGTTATATGGCATTGGACAGTTATTAAGAGAGGAAACCCACTGTCACCACTTCACAAGCTACTCTTTTCGATTAGAAGCAAAGGATCTTTTATATGCACCATCCCACAGACAGGACAACACATACCACAACCTTTGATACACCAGTTGTGTACTAGAAATAGCCCAATGGGTCTATATATTCACTTCCCATGGTCAGGACAGCATATACCAGTCATCTTGCCAGTTACCTAATGGATGAAAGGATTCTTTGCCCCCCAGATTGGCATTCTATTACTGACAAACCTTGTATATATTAGGGGCCAGATTTTGCTCAGTCAGTCGAGTGCTTGCCCAAGGTGCTCTAGTCGCAGGATCTAACCATTGCGGTGGACCCAATTCCAACTGATTTGTTTTTTTTCATTCCAACTGGTCAAAGGTCGTGGTATATGCATTCCTGTCTGTGGGAAAGTGCATATAAAAGATGACTTGCTACTAATGGAAAAAATCCAGCAGGTTTTCTCTGACAAGATATTTGACATTCAATAGCTGATGATTAATTAATCAATATGATCTAGTAGTGTCGTTAAACAAAACAAACTTTTAACTTTGTAGATGTTAGATGCCAAGCAGAAAGAAAGAAGTGTTTTATTTAACGACACACTCAACACATTATTTTTTATTTATGGTTATATGGCATCAGACATATGGTTAAGGACCACACAGATTGTGAGAGGAAACCTGCTATAGCCACTTCATGGGCTACTCTTTCCGATTAACAGCAAGGGGTCTTTTATTTGCGCTTCCCACAGGCAGGATAGCACAAACCATGGCCTATTGAACCTTGCGGAGCACTCACTCAGGATTTGAGTCGGTATCTGGATTAAAAATCCCATGCCTCGACTGGGATCCGAACCCAGACCGATGGCTAACCACAACGCCAGTGAGATGCCAAGCCATCAAAATAAGCTGGCTAATGGTTTGTTTGTTTAACGACGCACTCAACACATTATAATT
>JAECMU010038221.1:1605-18345 GCA_016106625.1 Dracogyra subfuscus
CCACTGGGCTAGGCTGCCCGCTTGCTTTGATACATGCTTGTCGTTGAATATGCCTTACTGGTAGGGACGGGAAAACTCAAGAGTTGTGTGAACCACGTTTTAGAGCAGTCACATAAATAAATAAATAAATTTTAAAAAGATATAATATTTTTTTTAATAAATTCGCATTTTAGCTCCAAACATTCAACATCTGACAGGAAGTTGGGTCCCAGTTATTTGCCCTTGGTGTGCCGAAAGACCTTTGCAGGATTTCATTTGGTTTTGTTTTAGTTTGCATTTCCGTGCAAGTAGCTAATATATAATGTTTCGTCTGCATTAGCAAAATTAACTCTTGCACAGCAAGACTGTACAAAATAATTGTAAATTGTTGTCATTAACTATAATCTATACTGAAAAGGTAAAGCAGTAAACATTTGTCATTTCTCTTTTAATTTATACTATTTTACACTTGATCAACTTGATCAAGTTGATGAAACTTAAAATCAGCCTTTTAAACTGTTAAAAGTTTTACTTTGATTCAGTGATTGTATTTATTTTAGTTTTCCAACCAGTGGCCTACGGCTGGTATCAGTGGCTATGGTATGTACTGCCCTGTATGTTGAAGAGTGTTTATAATATGAAATATCATTTGCTAATAGAAGTATGTAGCAGGTCGCCACTGAACAGCTGAAAACTGCTTGTCAAACTTATCAAATGGTTGACATCCAGTAGCCAATGACTAATTAAGCAAACCAAACTTTAACTTTATCCAGGTTTTTTCATTTCTTGAATATAAATATTTTTAATACATACATGTACTTTACTATGTCCTGTCATATTTCATAACGTTTAATCTTTAAAATTTTGTAATTTCTGTCATATGTTGCATCATGCAAAGCTGTTGACAATGTCTGTTAATAACACACACACATGTACATGTATGCATGTTTGTAAAAATCACATTGTTAACAATTAAGTCTTCACAAGTACATTGATTAGTCCTCCTACCTTTAATTACCATTACATTTTCTCCACACAAAATTTCCAGACATAAATTGTGTAAAACCCATTACATTTGACATAGATTTCACATATTAGACGACATAGATTCCACATATTAGTTCTAAACCAGGCATCGAAATAAGCATTGTGTCTGGTAGTCCATTTACATTTTACCACAAAATAAGCCTGGTAACCTATAGGTTACCACAACTATATAGGCTGTTTTCTGGTAATTCTATGTTTAAATTAAATGTTCTTGCAAACTACTCGGCTCACATCTAGTTGATGCTGCTAAATTGCGGATGTTCTGAAATTGTATCAGAAACACATAAGTCCGGAATGCATATATAATTATTGCTTGATTTACATTTGGAAACGAAACTACTGTTTGTTGAAATTTTTGTCGAGAACGAAACACCGTTCTTGACTTTTCTTACATGTGGTAACCTCCCGGTAACCTGAACGACCGTTCTCAACTTATTTCGATGCCTGTGAAACCATATAACCTGTATCAAATTTGCTAAGATCTACTAGGGCATTCTGCTTTTTTATATAATACTATTGAAGAGGGGAGAAAGTGTCTGAAATATGTGACATAATTAATCTAACATGACATTTCATTTTTACTAAATTCTACACCTTAGCATATTCAGAGTATGACAAATATTTTGAAAAGTCACTAGCCACAGGACTAGTAGGTTTGTGAAAACAACTAGCCCGGCCACCAAGAGAAAGCACTAGCCCATTTCCTGATCAAATTATAACTGGATTTTAATATAAATGTTTTAACATTACACATGCATTTATGAGTATAACATTAAAATAAAACAAAGGCTTAAATGATGTAACTTTCAGGTTTTTTTTGCGTTGTGCATTTGGTTTTTTGTCAAGTGTGATCCATCATCATTGTTCCATTTTCGCTTTTTCCCTTCCCCCCGGGAAAAATAATTGAGCAAGCTCATGATTGATATCTAAACCCACTATCAATATAATTAAATTTAAGTGAGAGTACGACAGTGTGACACGGTAATAGATGGTTCAGTGTATTCAGTAGAGGGTTATACATTTAGGGCCCTACTATTTATGTCGCCAGGAACGGTGATGTCAATTGCTGAGATAGAGGGCATTATTCCGTGTCAGACCGATATCAAAAGAATATAATGGCGACATCTAATCCGTTGTTAATTGATGAACAAAAAAGGTATCTTGTATCGCCAGCTGTGACACGTTATCCAGACCACTACATGTAATAGGCCAAGCAGAGTCATTCCCTGTGCGGTTACCATTAAAGTAAATTGTAGGTTCAATGTATGATTTTAAGCCTAAGACACAGGACTGTGTAGCTTGGCTAGCATATGAGCCCGCATGGCTTGTAAACATTATTTGTACAAATTGCAATGATTCTTCCAATTGACACAGTCAACATACAATGTATGTCTCAAAATACTGGGAAACCACAGTCTTGACCAGCAATCTTTTCCATGGTTTCATGCAAAACATTCAGCGTATCTTCTGTTCTACTGGAGATGCACAACAGGAATCACTGGGTTGGTGGCGGTCTCTAAAGATTTGCAAACAGGATCCTTATGACATTTAATTGTTTTAAGCCAAAATTGTTGACTGAGGTGACATGGCTATAATCTGTAAATAGCATGTGGAATCTGTGTCATTGTAATGTTTTTTTCAAAATCTGTGTTTGGACAAAGTGCGGGGACAATCTAACGGTAATTAAAGGTAGAATAGTAATTTATTGTAGTGGTACAGTGCCCACCTGATGCACGGTCGGTCTAGGATCGATCTCCGTCAGCTAACCACTGGGGTTTTTTCTCGACATAACCATATGTCCGACACCAATATAACCGTTATTTAATGTGTTGAGTGCGTCGTTAAACAAACAAAAAATAATAATAATAATAATTTATTGTAGTTGTTAACAATGTTGTTCAGACTTTAGTTGTTTTGTCCTAGTAAATTTAAAAAAGAATTATAAGCTAGAGAGGTGTGATTGGAACTTTATTATAAATAGAAACTTTGCATTTTTTATTATTTAGTTTTTATGAGTAAACAATGATATAGGAGGAAACATTGCTGTTTTAAAAGACAAAAAGTAACACACAGTATAACAAGTACTGTCACTCACAGTATAGGTACATGAATATGTTGTTTTATTTGCAGATTCACTGTGAACCTAATTCTCAAAGTCTGCAGATTTTATTACATTTGAGTTCAGCACAATGTTTGGAAAACTGGTAAGACAATTCTGTGACAAACGGGCCTCAGTGGCCTATTGGTTAAGCCATCAGTAGTAAAGGTGCTGTATTATACCAGGGAACATTTTGAGTTAAAAATCTTGATTAGCAATATCTCTAGTCAATTGAAAATTGACTGGCAATTACTGTTTAATGTTTTAAAAGTGTGTAGTGAATTGTGACGCAATTCTGAACAAAATGTTCCCAGCATAAGACTTTACAGGTGCTATATATTTAGCTATTTTTACATTCTTTTGTAACAAATAATTATAAATTGATTAATCTCATGGCCACTCATAATACTTGCAAAAATAACTTAGGAATATCAAAATTGTATAATGTGCTTTTACTTGTATATATACTGTGTAAACAAAGTTGTGATTAATACAAAGTTATACATGTAGATTCCCTCTTATTACATCATCGTTAACCAGGGCTTCTAGATTATGGCAGCCCCACTCCCATGGCTAGTGATATTTAGTGTTGAGCTAGAAAATAACTACTGTTGCCATGCCAGACAGGGCTTCTAGATTCTGGTAGCCCCACTCCCATGGCTAGTGATATTCAATATTGAGCTAGTAAATAACTACTATTACCATGCCCGACGGCTAGTAAAAACACGTTGTCAGATGTTGCATTTAAGTCTTATTTTGTATATAGGAATATCCTAGACTCGCCCCAAGCCCCAAATGTTAGTGTTTTTAAGATTTATCTCCCTTTTTAGGTGACGTGTTTGATTGTTACTCAGGGCTTCTAGAATTTTTATAAAATCCATTAGCCATGGGATCAGTGATTTAAAACGTTTACAAGCCACAATTAAACATTCACTAGCTCTACTTTACTTTAAGTTAATTAAATTTTATTAAATAATAGTAATAATTAGATATGTCACCTGAAGAGGGAGGTAGAGCTTAAAACACTAACATATTGGGCATGGGTGCAGAATATTGATATTTACAAAATAGACTTTAATTGCAACATTTGACCAAAATAAATTCACTAGCCGTCAGGCATTTCAGTAGTAATTATTTACTAGCCCAACATTGAACATCACTAGCCATGGGAGTGGGGCTACCAATATCTAGAAGCCCTGTCTTATTATTATTTAGTAAAATTGTATTACCTTAATGTAAAGTAGGGCTAGTAAATTTGTTTAATCACTGATCTCTTGTCTAGTGAATTTTATAAAAATTCTAAAACCCCTGTGAATAAATGTGAAATCGGAGAATGTACAAAATCTGGCAACTTGTACGGTAAACTTGTTGGCAATATCTGCTGGCTTAATGTTGTAGATTATTTTCCTCAACTGTTGTTGTATAAACAGAATATTTTCCTATCATTTTTTTAATTTTTTATTTTACTAGTAAATTAAATTGTTTGGTGTTATTTTTTTATGTACAGGGGTGTAGGGACCCGGGAGAGAGGTCTAGACTGTGGCAACTGTTTTCACAGACAAGTTCTTTTATTCATATATCTATACACCCTCAGGTAATAACGTCACTTGGAACCAGCTTTTGCCAAGCAAATGTCAGTAGTACTCTATTTTTTATGATGCCAGGTGATTTTGGTATAAGCAACATTTTGGTATAAGGAACATTTTGGAAATACCAATATATGCTTGTTGATCTCATGTTTTATAATTTTATATAGCTGAACTGTAATTATTGTAACATTGGGATATTGCATAATGATATTATGTCCTTGCATTGGTCTGTAACATTATGAACTTTGTTCTGCATACACTTTCTCTCTTTGTTTCTAGATTTCGTTTTTGATTGGAGCATATGCTGGGATATATGCTGATCAACATTATACGGTGGGTATGCATGGATGACACATAAGACTCCTCATTCCAATGGCTGTATTCTATCTGATAGAAGCTTGCTCTCTTTAGTAGCACCATGCCTTATTTTGTACGATTGCTAAATTAACATGATAAACAGCAATAGACAATACTATACTGAACAAAAAAAGAAACTTCCGATGTGTACATATAGTATTTGTTGTGTTAAAGAATTAATTGTGTAATGAAATCATATAGGTAGTATTAGTCTTGAGCTGTATTATCAGGATTCATGAATTTTATCGATTATTTTTGCACTGTTAATCGTCGACAACGTGAAATTCAGTTTGCACGTGCATACATGTTTCGACATATCCCGTGTAGTATTCGGTCAATTTGTTTTACTTGTCTTACAGACATTGTTGTCAAGTGAACGAAAACGCTTCAAAATTTGTAAAAAAAAGTAAAGTTTTTTTTACATTGTAGCATTTTTAGTATGCCAAGAATACCCAATAATTTACATGAATGGGTGATTGGCATGCTTGATGCTGGCATGTCTTCAGAAGACATAAAACTGAAGACTGATTTAATTGGGTTTTTGTTTAAAAAAAAATAAAAAAATTGTAATATAAAATTTAAGACTGATAACCCATCCCGTACGTATTGGTATGGTTCACTGTACTGCGGCCATTAAAATAGACTCGCCCAATATTTTTAGAATTTGTATGCTCCCAAATAACGTTATAAAAGGAAAAGTGTGATTGGTCAGTATTTAAATTATTATTTACAGACGAAATGATAACAGACGAAATGATAGTCAACGCAGTGCTGTTAGCAACTGATTAAAATTAGTTCTACTGGTCTAAATAAGGCATTTATAATTCACACAAAACGTGCCGTATACACAAGGAATGTATTTTAATTATTTTCATGGTGGACAGGAGTTCCAACTGGCTGCTGTTAGATCCACGTGTAATAGTGGAGATAATTTTAATTAGATTGTGGTATATGCTACCCTGTATTGGATGATACATATGAAAGACCACTTGCTACTAAAGGAAAAATGTATCTGGTTTCTTCTCTAAGACTGAGTCAAAATTACCAAATATTTGACATCCAATAGCCAATGTTTAATAAACAGATGTGCTCTAGTGGTGTCGTTAACAAACGAAACAAACTTTAATTTTTCATGGTGCTTGCTTGTTTTGTTTTCAGATGCCAAGAATAGACAACCCACAGGACATGTGGGCCCGACTGAAAGTGTTCATGGACGAATACAAGAAAGAAAACCCGGGACCCAAATCTGACTGACACTTAAACTAACATTCTGTGACCGTATAGTTTATGTATCACAGTATTTCCTTTGTGGGTATTCATGACCAGGCTGGAACTTTGTGTGACCATAATAACAATGTATTACTACACACAATCATGTGCATTGCAAATTCTGGATGATTTTTTTATTCTGGATGATACAAAATGAAGATGATGCATTTTAGCCTTTGTTAAGCAGCTACATCAGGAAGTATTAAGCGATCTGCTAAAACTAGGAGTTGTATAATGCAGGTTATTTTCTACTGTAGTGGCTGCTTTACAATATGATTTGCTTATTAATACAGGCCAAATTGCACTACATGTTTTGTATATCGGATGACTGGGAGACCATTATAGTAGCAGACATTGATTCAATGAGACATGAATGTTGGTTCCATTCTATTTAAAAAAAAAAATTTTGCATTAACTAATGAAACATTTTTAGGTTAGTATCCTGTGACACCTGTTTTCCATTTAGTAATTTGAAATTTGTAATATAGTGTATTTCCTTTAATAAGTACTGGGCCTCCAATAAGCACCAGGTTTGTAACAGTTTAACAGACCTGTCAACCTTTAGTCAAGAGAAAGCAGGTGGTGTGTGTTGAAAAAACAGGAGATTTTGTCAAAAAAAACTGGAGATTTTTTAACGTAACACAATTTAACCCAAAATCGCAAGGTTATTGTAAACATTATTACAATAAGTTATATGAATACAACATAATGTCATATATACTTGTTAACCTTAGATCTTGGCATTAAAAAACAAAATTATTGAAACAAATGTGTATATATATTTCTTTTTAAAGTTTAAATATTATTATAAATATATATTTTTTAAATATATTTTTACTATAATGAGGAACCGTGACGTAGTACTTATTTAAAATCATCATAATGATGCAATAAATACTGTATTTCAATTAATCGTAAGTAAAACCTCATTACGGACATTGTGTGAAATATACCGGACTAAATATCCATTACCATTGATAACTTTATATCAAACACAACATTTATTAATTGTGAAAAAAAAATATATTGAAGTGTACCCATGTCCCCAACATTTTACTGCACACAAAATTAAAGGACACAAGTATGTTTATATAGCTAATTGGTCTTTTCTTTGTCTTGCTGTGACATGTGATTTTAACATGCATCATGTGTATTGCTGTCAACTCTGGGCCAGCATCTTGCACTTCAGATCCGTCATAGTTGCTGTTCTTATGTTAATTTTGGCGAAAGGGGATAGATTTTTTTAATGCCTACAAAAATGTCATTTAACAGGAGAAATTGTCTCCTCAAATACCAGGAGACTTCTGCCGAATCCAGGAGGATTGACAGGTCTGCAGTTTGCAACAAAATAAACGCAGGACCTCTAATAAGCGCTGGGTAAGACAGCTGAAAAATTATTACTCCCTGGCCTCTTCCCTCAATGATGTTGAAACTAGGCACTTTACTTTGACTGGTATATCAAAGGCCATGGTATGTGCTGTTCTATCTATGGGAAAGTGTGTATAAAAGATCCCTTGTTGTTAATGGAAAAATGTAGCAGGTTTTCTCAGAAAACTGTCAGAATTATCAAATGTTTGACATTCAGTAGCTGACAGTTAATGAATCGGTGTAGTCTAGTGGTGTTTATTGTTACATTATATGCGTGCATAATAGTTGAGATATAGGGGGAATAGAGTGCCTGTTGAATTATGGTGTGTTATAAGATTGATTGCTTTTAATGGAATCTAGGTATTTTGCTCATCTTAAGCAGTGCCTCGTAACAAGATTAATTTGTGCTTCCATGAGGGAAAACTGCATGTAAAAGAGCCCTTGCTGCAGTTAATGGAGTAGCCTACACAGTGTGTGTGGTGGCAGCATGTTTCCTCTTTATCTATAGTAAAGATCATTTTCTTATTGTGGTATGTACACATACCATTTATTGCTGAACTGATTGTTTTTAAAATTGCACTGAAAACGAGTGGTTTCTTTTGTCATTTCCAACATGTTTCAACATTTTCTTATGTCATATCACATTGAAATTATGTACAATTTTTTTTTTTTAAATCATTGTTTAGGGAGGCTGGGAAGAACTATAGACCAAATATCAAAATGCTTACTCAATCCTGTCCATTTATGTCGGTCAATAATATTTTTAAAACAATGATACCAGTAAATATAATACTCATATAGTTTAGGGTACCGGGTATATTTACTTTTTAAAGTAAAACTTGTTAACAATTTTGGCCATTATGGTAGCACCTTTAAATCCTGCTCAATTGATATGTGTTAATCTGTTTGGATTTTAAAAAATTCAGGTAGTACAAATGTATATGCTGTTTTGAAAAGCTGGAAATATTTTGCCTTACAAAGTTACATACGTATAGTAACATGAGAACATGATAAATTAAAATCCTGAAATCATATGTTGCATAGTTTATAAAATGTGTTTACATGTATCTTGATATATTATTGAAATATTTATGTCATGGAATGTACAGATGATTAATAAAATATAAGTTGTTCAGTTTCCTCTAAGATTAATTACATTAGTACATAGATGATGACAAGATTTATTAGGTTATCCTTCTTGAAGAAAAAGTGAAAAATTAAGTTATGTTTTATTTAACGACGCCCTTAGAGCACATTGATTTTTTATCTTATCATCGGCTATTGGACATCAAACATATGGTCATTCTGACTAAGTTTTTTGTTTTATAGAGAATGCCCACTGTTACCACATAAGCTACTCTTTTATGATAGGCAGCATGTGATCTTTTATTTGCGCTTCCCACAGATAGGATAGCACAAACCATGGCCTTTGTTGAACCAGTTATGAATCACTGGTTAGTGCAAATGGTTTACACCTACCCATTGAGCCTTGCGGAATACGCACTCAGGGTTTGGAGTCTGGATTAAAAATCTCATGCCTTGACTGGGATCCGAACCCAGTACCTACCAGCCCAGTACCACTGTGCCACCAAGGCCAGTTTAAGAAAAAGTACATAAAATAATTTCAGAGATGCAGAGAGATCTGTCTAAACGGATCGTGCTGGGTCTCTGAGTCGGAGAACATTTGGGACTGCAAAACCTGGCCCATTTTGACAGGTTTCCCCGTATATTTATATTTGAAGTCTTATTTTAAAAGATAGATTTTTCTTATATAGTCAGTAACATTTAGTTAATGTTTTGTGAATAGTTTTTATATGCTGTTTAAGAGAAGTTTCCATTTTTATTTCCCCATTTTTAGATCTTGAAATGGGGATATAAAACTGCTAATTATCGGAAAGTATTTATTAGTTTATCTATATCTGATTATTCATATTTAAAAAACAAAACCATTTCCTTTTATAACAAAATTACCACCCCAACAACTTCCATTTGCACCTCCTTCCAAATAAATTCCTGTGTCTACCTCTGGTTACTTCAATATCAAATCTGTCAATAAATACAACTCGAGGAATCTTGAAAAAAGAAAATGACTTAGCTCCGTAAGCATTGTATCTGAAGTGGTGGTGGTGTGTGGGTGCATTTCTAGTGTGGGAGGAGGGCACAAACCAGACTTTTATTCATATAACATAGTACCAGATAGATATATTTTTGTCTTAAAGCAGGGCTTCTAGAATTTTATAAAAATCCACTAGCCATGGGATCAGTGATTAAATATTTTACTAGCCATGATTAAAAATTCACTAGCCCTACTTTAAATACATACAATTTTACTAATTGTAATCGGATATGTTATCTAAATAGGGAGATAGAGCTTAAAACCCCATAGATTGGGGGAGGGAAGAGGGGGCAGGATATTCATATTTATAAAATAAGACTTAAATGCTGCATTTGACAAGTGTTGTTTTTGTTCTTTTCACTAGCCATTGGGCTAATTATTATTTAGTTATTTACTAGCCCAACACTGAATATCACTAGCCATGGGAGTGTGGCTACCATAATGAAGAAGCCCTGCTCAAAGTGCCGGATATCCAACCCTCGTTCCTATGAGCCTGTACAGCATATTATGCACAAGGGACACTGTCCAGTATACACAGGTTATTTTTAAAGCAAGTGAACTTGATGATGTATGGTTGTGACTACTAGTAATCAAAATTCAACAAGGTATGTTTGAAGTATGTATCTATGTATATGTGTGGATTTTTATGGTTTACATGTACTAATAATGTGTGGTTAGAAAGCATTAATCATGGTTGTAAACTTCTTTGAGATGGAATGTTCCTTTATCTATTAAACTGAATTACAGTTTTAATAAACGGTGTACATGGTTTTTGTTGGTTTGGAGAGGGCAGGACACGGCCCAGTGGTGAAGCATTCACTTGATGCACGGTCAGTTTGGGATCTATCCCCATCTGTGGATCCGTTGAGCTATTTCTTGTTCTAGCCAAAACAAATTAATAAAAAACACACAAAAATCTTGTTCCAGTCAGTGCACCATAATTGGTTTATCAAAGGCTGTGGTATATGCTATCCTGTCTGTGGGATGGTACATATAAAAGATCCCTTACTACTAATGAAAACATGTAGCGGGTTTCCTCTAAGACTACATGTATATATATATAAAATTACCAAATACACTGTATAGCCGGTTAGTAATAAATCAGTGTGCCCTAGTGGTGTTGTTAAACAGAACAGACTTTTAACAAACTTTGTATGAGATGTAGCTCAGTGGTATAGTGCTCGGTGCCTTCATTTGGCATGCAGTATGAATCACTGGTGGATGATATCCGACAAAGTCCAAGAATGGCTGTAGCAATCAAAGTGCAGACTGGAACCTGTAGCACAGATATATGGGAGCGGGCAGCATAGCCCAGTGGTACAGTGCCCGTCTGATGCGCGGTCGGTTTAGGATCGATCCGCGCCGGTTAACCACTGGGTTTTTTCTCGACATAACCATGTCCGATGCCGATATAACCGTAATTATAATGTGTTGAATGTGTCGTTAAACAAACAAAAAAACAAACGGCTCAATGATGAAGCAATTGGAAATAAAATGTGTTTTTCTGATGATACAATTGACTATACAGAAAAACAAAACAGAACATTTGCCACCGAAATGGATCGACATACAGTCCAATGGTACGAGTGTCTCACAAAACCCATGTTTTGCACGTATGTCACATCAAACAACACATTGGGGTGGGACTTAGCCCAGTGGTAAAGCACTTGCTCGATGAGCGGTTGGTCTGGGATCGATCCCTGTTGGTGGACCTATAAGTCTGTTTCTCATTCCAGTCAGGTTACTACAACTGGTATATCAAAGGCCATGGTATGTACTACCCTGTCTGTGGGGTGGTGCATATAAAAGATACCTTGCTGCTAATTGAAAAAGAGTAGTCCATGAAGTGGTGACAGGTTTCCTCTCAATATCTGTGTTGTCCTTAAACCATATTTCTGATGCCATATCCGTAAATAAAATGTGTTGGGTTCATCGTTAAATAAAACATTTCCTTCCTTCAAACAACACACATTCTGGTAACCACTATGTGTGACTTATGATTTGGATTTAAAATTATTTTTCAAGTAAAGAAAGGAACATTTTATTTGAAAAACATTTGTGAATTGCACACCGTTCTCGGTGGTTTCGTGGTTATAAGCCATTGGACACGGTTGGTAGGTACAGGGTTCGCAGCCCAGTACCTGCTCCCACCTAGAGTTTTAGCAGCTCAATGCGAAGTGCAAGACCACCACACCCTCTTCTCTCTCACTAACCAATTAACCCACTGTCCTGGACAGACAGCCCAGATAGCTGAGGCATGTATCCAGGATAGCATGTTTGAACCGTAATTGGATATATATATTTTTTTTGTTTTGGTTTGTTTAATGACGCACTCAACACATTTTAATTACGGTTATATCGGCGTCGGACATATGGTTATGTCGAGAAAAAAAAAACCAGTGGTCAGCTGACGGGGATCGATCCTAGACCGACCGCGCATCATGCGGGCACTGTACCAATGAGCCACGCTTGCCCGCTGTAATTGGATATAAGCAGGAAAAATAAGTTAATGGCATGATTTTGCATCCAAAGAAAGTAATGTTTTATTTAACAATGCACTAAACACATTTTATTTACGGTTATATTTGTGTTAGACCACACAGATTTTGAGAGGAAACATGCTGTCGCCACTACATGAACTACTTTTTCAGATTTTTATTTGTGCTTCCCACAGGCAGGATAACAACTCAATGCGAAGTGCAAGACCACCACACCCTCTTCTCTCTCACTAACCAATTAACCCACTGTCCTGGACAGACAGCCCAGATAGTTGAGGCATGTATCCAGGATAGCATGTTTGAACCGTAATTGGATATAAGCAGGAAAAATAAGTTAAAATGAGAACTGAATTTGTCCGTCAAGTTTGACCCTTCCTCTATTCACACTTTCTGAAGAAAGAAAGAAATGATTTATTTAACAACGCACTCAAAACATTTTAGTTATGGTTATATGGTTAAGGACCACACGGATTCTGAAAGGAAACCCACTGTCGCTACTTCATGGGCTACTCTTTCCAATTATCAGCAAGGGATCTTTTATTTGCAGTTCCCACAGGCAAGATAGCACAAACCATGGCCTTTGTTGAACCAGTTATGGATCACTGGTCGGTGTAAGTGGTTTACACCTACCCACTGAGCCTTGCAGAGTTGGTATCTGGATTAAAAATCCCATTCCTCGACTGGAATCGGAACCAAGTACCTACCAGCCTGTAGACCGATAGCCTAACCACGATGCTACTGAGGTCGGTACTTTCTAAAGAAGACATTACCAGAGCTGATATAAACCAGAAATAGTTATGTCCAAACTCATGAAAACCAGGCATATGTTTTTAACATTTGCCAACAACCAAAAAATACCTTTTAGAAAGCCATTTTATTTACTTATTAAATTTATGAATCTCTGCATCAGTCTTGTTATTAGGGTATCCATGAGTACCCGAGTACTCGGGCACGGGTCTAGTCTAGCAAGACTCGCGTCTGACTAGAGTACCCATACAAGGTGGAACACAATGATCAACTATAATACAGTGGACAATGTAGGCCAATAATGTCAGCAGTAGATAACCAACGATGTAAGTTACACAATAATTACATGACCATGCACTAGTTTCTCTTTCTAAATGGCCGTCCATCCGTCCCAGCACTTCTACAATACAATGGCATGATTTTGCATCCAAAGAAAGTAATGTTTTATTTAATGATGCACTCAACACATTTTATTTACAGTTATATGGCGTTAGACCACACAGATTTTGAGAGGAAACACGCTGTCGCCACTACATGAACTACTTTTTCTGATTTTTATTTGTGCTTCCCACAGGCAGGATAGCAAAACCATGACCTTTATTGAACCAGTTATGAATCACTGGTCAGTGCAAGTGGTTTACACCTAACCATTGAGCATTGTGGAACACTCACTCAGGGTTTGGAGTCAGTATCTGGATTAACAATCCCATGACTCGACTGGGATCTGAACCCATTACTACCAGCTTGTAAATGGACGGCCTAACCACGATGCCACTGAGGCTGCTGATTTGCCATCCATGTTCAGCGCTGGAATTAAGATGCATAATGTTAATATTTTACTTTATTCCTTAGTCTCATTATCATCTAGTTGAGTGTCGGGTACTCGAGTCCGGGTTGAGTTTGACCCTCGGGTACTAGAGTCCAATATTCTGTACTCGTGGAGGCCCTCCATCTCTTCTCCCCACCCCCTTTCCAAAAAAAATCCCCAACCCAAACAACATTAAAACATACAAAATAGTCGTTCTTCTGTTTTTTTATTCTCCAAAGGGTGGACATAACCACCGTTGGTTGCCAACTGTCCTGTTAAATTTAACAGTACATGCAACTCTACTTATATGTACCATTGTAATGCATCTAATCATATTCTTATGATTACGTGGTCCGATACACAGTGGGCAGCATAGCCCAGTGGTACAGTGCCCGCCTGATGCGCGGTCGGTCTAGGATCGATCCCCGTCGGCTAACCACTGGGTTTTTTTCTCGACATAACCCTATGTCCGACGCCGATATAACCATACTTGTAATGGTCCGATACAAACCTTTCGCAACCATACGCAAATGTATTCCACCAGATCCACCCTCACTAAGTCATTGGTGGTTGCAAGCTAATCAAGATAAATAAATGTAACAACACAATGACGCAAAGAAGCCCATTTATTTGCAACAATACAAAACAAAAAGTAATTGTTATAATGTAAAGGCAACATTAATATATTAATAAAAATAATTATTGCAATTTAGAGTAAATACAAGTATTTACATCAAGTAAGATAAACAAATGAAAAGTAGTTACAACATTGCTGAGTTTGTATGACCAGAGATGCAGCGGACATTGAGACGAGAAAAGAACAGTTGTTCAGATTACCAGAGGTGGGGATACCACATGTTAAGAAATTAAACAATGGTACTTTGTTCTTGACAAAATCTCATAAAACTAAACCACCACCACCTATATTATAATGAGCTGTGTTAGTAAGATGTACAAGAATCAATACAATAAGAACAGTGATTTGAATGAATAACAAAGTACCAAACTGAGTAAGTTTGTGAAGGCTTTTTGTAGTAATATGACTACAGTGTCATTACCTATACATTTCTAGGGATCTAATTAACTAAACTCACAACTTTGTGATATCGTAATGCAATACAATAAAAATGTGTTATTGAGACAGCTTAATTTTAGGGAGATTTGTGAATACTATAATTCATTAAACTCTCGCAACTTGGCAATGTCGTAGTGTAATGTATAATGACTTGCAACAATGATGCAATATTGTTCGAGACAGTTTTGTGAATTAGAGCCGAAGACTCCATTTTACGAAGCGATCTTAGCGATTAGAAAATCTTAAGTGCATATAAAGATGTTATGCACTTATAGTGATCTTAGTGCTAAGATCGCTGCATAAAACAGAGCCCAGGTTTGTATTGTGTAGTAACTTATACACAGGATACTAAATACTATGTTTATTTAAATGCCTGTTAAACTGTGAGTATTTCATAGAGATTATTCAATATACATACATATACATGTTTTGGGCTCAATATGTCCCGACATGGGTCAAAAGGACCAACTGATGACAAGCTTTCTTAAAAACAGCTTTCTTTGACTAGCAGGCTGAAATTTACTTTGGCCCTGATCAAAGATAATTGAGATTCATATCATTATCACAACATTCGACTAATTCAACGTTGTAATCCCATTTCCACAGTACCATTATTACTAGTCCTCCAAACAGGCACTTAATTAAAACTTTAAAAGTTCACAAGTCAAGGCAGATTTAATGGGAGTATAAAATGTGGAGACTTTAATATCATGGCAATGACATACAAAATGAATACAACAGTGCAAACTGTAATTAAAGGTAAAAGTGTGTTATTTCAAACCATTACATATATACTCATTACTGGATTTAAAAATATTTTATAAGACTGGGTTCTGATCCAAACTAATGAAGAAAAACATTATTTTAAACTCCACGAACAGATAACATTCTTACTAAAATGCAAGTATTGCTGTTTTATTTACATATTGACAAATGTTTTTACAAACTGCACATACAAATGGAACACTTTTTGTAGTTGATGTTGTTTCCAAAAAGCTTTTCTTTTTATGTTAAACTATACAAAAAAAAAGAAGAAGAAAAAAAGATAAAAGATTTTTTGAAATCTTAAAATTTTGGCTGGAACAGGTTATAGCTTCTTCATCCAATGGTCATAAATTAAAATATAACCTTTATTTTGGTCCCAAATTATCTTACATGTGTAATACAGAGCAGCAAGCTGAAGACAAAACACTTGACAGATCATCACGTACGTAACATTCTGGTTAAAATAAAAACAAAAACACTGAAGAAGATACAAAATAAAAGTTTGTGTAAAATAAAACAAATTTAGGTAGAACACACTGGGTCATTACATGCACTTTGCTGCAACAATTAAAAAAATATATGGACAGATGACATTTATAAAGAGTAAATAATAAATAAACTGGCAAGTATTTCATAGCAAAGGCACAACATATTGCATACAAGGTACATGCATAAAACACCACAGCTACAAAGGACAATCCATACATATAGTGTTACTATTTACTGCATTATATTTATAAATTGAATTGAATAACACTTTTCATATATATACATGTATATAATGATAAAAAATACATATTCAATTTGATCCATTTTACTGAAAGCATACACATTTGTGAAAAATGTACAATTTGTAAATTCTATATACATGCCAGTAGATATGTATGTAATATGTATATATGTATATAATTATGAAGGTATGTTTCTGGTCTGATAAGATGTGCACCCACCTGCTTTCCCCACCCACCTAGATAATTAAGACGTGCACCCACCTGCTTTCCCCCTCCACCTAGATCGATAAGAC
>JAECMU010038246.1:0-11618 GCA_016106625.1 Dracogyra subfuscus
ACAGCTAATGATGCCGCTACACGGACTACAGTGTTCAATTAGTAGCAAGGTATTTTATATGCACCATCCCACAGGCCGGATATTACATATAATTACGATTCTAGACCGATCACGCATCAGGCGAGCTCTTTACTGGTACTGGACTACGTTCTGCCCCAGGAACCCTAGATGAATACAGGAAGTGCGTCCTTTGGGAAGAATTTACGGTACTAAGCATACTAAAAAAATATTTGTACCATCAGACGCATGTTGATGGTGACTTATATGTTACATTCTAACTTAAGAGACAAGCAGACTATACCATATAAAACTGAATGATGAATTTAAATATTCAGTACCAAATATTAAATCCTGATCTGGAGACACGGCAATGAAATACAATTATATCTGTCTTAAGAGTAATAGTCTGAAGAACCTCCATAATAATATTACAGTTGTTCATGCTAGAAAGTCTTACCGGAATAGGAATATACATCAAGCTTCGCCTCGGCAGTCGTCGTTTTGCCGTCGGCGTCGGTAGCCACGCAGTAAACCGTCCCCGAGTTCTTGGGACTGACGGACGGTATGAGTAGCTGGTGCATGTTTTTACCATCAGCGTCCAGACTCATGTGCTGTGATCTCGGCAAGTTCGTCTGCTCGCCCGTCTGCCACGTCACTCTCACTGGTTCAACACCCGATGCCTGGCAGAAAAATCTGACTGCTTTTCCTTCTTTAACTTTCTGATCTTTCGGAGGCATTGTTATGGTTGGGCCTTCGGCTGAAATGGGACAAGACAGTCATTGTGGGGTAGATGGGTACTAAATAAAATAAACAAGTTATGATATTTCTTTTAAATAGGCACAATTTTTGTCCCACCATTTTCTGTGTAATACAGTTTATGCTTCAGAATCAAATTCGGCCAATGCAGCCTTCAATGTGCAGGGCTAGTGGTAGATTTTCTTGTTTAGTACACCAACTAAATGGCTTCAAGTTGCTTAATCGTTTGTTTTCAATGTGTGTGGTAGATGCTTGGATGGTTGAAACAGTAACTTTAGGACATGATTCAACACCACACGACATAATATATAGTAGGACAAAACGTAAGCGATCTTTAATATTAAACAAATGTAAGTTTAATGTTTAATATTTTATAGAATCTGTGCAACAAAACAATTAATGCAATTGAAAATTGAATCATTGTTCAAGGAAGAGCCCAATGATGTTTTGACATGGTCGTAAAATGCAATCCATTTTGATACAATTATATAATTTTGAGTTGCCTTTTTGTTCAATGACAATTATCTAATGTATTACGAGTAATGTGGCTGCACTATTTTGACATGCATAGAGATTTGGTTTTACACAATCTAATAACCCACCGTTTAAAGCAATGATTTGAAAAATGGCCTCCGTTGTTACCCCAGCACCGACGGCCACGCAGGTGTAGTTTCTAGAGTGTGTAACTCTGGGGACGTGCAGGACGCTGACGTTGATGTTCTCGCCGATGTTGTCTTGAAATATCAGCTCGCCGTTGTAGAGCCATTTAAAATACAACACGGACTGGTCCCTTGTGGCACAGGTCAAGTTAGCGTCTTCTCCGTAGTTGACAGTTACTTGGGTGGCATCGGCGATAATAACAGGTTTAACCTTTGCTAAATAGAGTAGAAAGAGTCGGTAAATTAAAAAAAGTTCATTTTTAAATCAGAAACTAGGTGTCATTTATTTAATGGAAGTAGAAAGAGTCAGTGAAAACACATCTTATTTATTTAGTTAATGGAAATGATCAGTTGTTCAAACGTTAGTTAACTTTGAAAACTGAAAATGTAAAACATAATGTTGAAACTTGTTTTACAACAACCAAAGGTATCCATCCATTCATAATCAAATCTAAAGTATATTTTGCAAACATACTTAAAAGGAAATTTATAAGACAAAACCAGGGTTAATTGGATGCTTTTAACAACTGGACTCGGGTGTTTGGCATTTCCGAAAAAGCCTTGATCAGGGTTATTAAAAAATAATAAATTCTTAATGTTGACCAGTGTTGAACAAGGTCACATGTTGAGGTCAAAGGTCAAATAACTGCAAATATTACGTTTTCATTGAAATGCCTTTTGTTAAGCATAAGTACCAAATAAAAGTGTTTTAAATAATTCCCTGGCTTATAATCACAAACTATGAACATATATTTGTTTTTTTTCTTTACCTGAAGCAGTATTTCTTTCTACAATAATGGCAAACGTGGCGAAGGTTCGGCCACCGAATCCAATAGCGATGCACGTGTAGTTTCTGGACTGATGTATATCGATAAGCTGAAGTACGCTGCTGCCCCCTGTCTCCAGGTCTTGACCTTTGTACTGCCACTTCACCCGTGGAGCCGGAGTCCCGACCCCCACGCAGGTCAGATTCACATTGGACCCAGGTGCCACCCTTACTTCCTTCACTTGTGGTTTAGGTGTATTTACATTCCTGGCAGCTTGTTTATATAACAAAAAACAAAAACAATTTTTTTAATTTAGGCCTAATACATAAACATTTCCTAAACGCAGATATTAATAAAAACTTTAAAGTAAAATAAGAAAATCACTCTCACTTCCTAAACTTATGGTTTATGTTCATTTGCAGCCATGGCAGCTTATTTATATATAATAAATTAATGATTTTTATTTTACAAATGATCATTTTATATTTATAGACTTCCTAACCGCAGAAATTATTAAAAATAAAAGTAAAGAAGAAAATCAAATACCTGTAAAATATTTAACATTAAAAAAAAAATTCCCCACCCTTGAAAAAGAGAGAGAGAGAGAGAGAGAGAGAGAGAGAGAGAGAGAGAGAGAGAGAGAGAGAGAGAGAGAGAGAGAGAGAGAGAGAGAGAGAGAGGTAAAGAAAGAAATTACAATATCAAGACGAATGTAATACATTTGAAAAGTGAAAGAAGTTTAATAGAAGTATAGACTATAAATTAAGTGTCTTACATTTTACGAACACTTCCGACACCCTGGAAAAAGTTGTTCCGAATTTGTTAGTTACGCTGCACTCATAATTCCCTTCATCCTCTGATGTTAGATTTCTAAAATGAAGTCGACCTGCATAAGAGAACCCATAGAAAATTGAGTTCATTTTGTAAATCATTTATTAATACTGTTTTTACTGATAAAGGAAGAACATAGATTATACGTTTATTGCACTAAATACATAGTGTTACACGCTAAAACAGGCAAAACAATTATAAGAAGTTGCTCAGTTTACTAAAACGAAATATATACAACTGTATTTGCAGAAAAAGGATCCTATAAAGAAATAAAATGGTATCAAACCAACTGCAAAGTTTGAAAGCTGACAAAGATGATGACACATCATAATTGTGTAAATCATCTCTTATTGTTTACTGATGACAAATAACTACTTTTATGAATAAGATTTGATTTTACCTTTATATACCTTGTGCACAGGAAACAAGATTCGTAAGCATATATTGTAGAAGAATAAAACTTACCCATCTCTTGGAATACCCTAGGACTTTGGCCGATAGGATAGGAATTCTTGTACCACGTGATATTAAAAGGCCAATCACTGACAATATCGCATGTCAGGTACGCCCTGCCTGGTCTCTCGACCATTTCCGGGTATTTTGTTACACGGGGAAATCCAGTTGGAGTTTCTGAAATATGAAGATTATCGCTTTAACATGGAATTTTATAATATTTTGTTTATTTCAAAATCAAATTTTCGTTGACCATCTCTTAAGACAAAACAAGACAAGATATTGATTCATTTATTGTAAGCCATATGACCAAGATGACTACTTTTAAAAGAAATGAATCATGCCCTACTTGTGTAAATATGATCATCTCTTAGACTATCTTTGGAAACAATGAATGGTGGTTTAAGCATCAAGAAGAAATCGGGCCTTGGCATTACAGATACGTTATACAACAGCCCATTAGATCGCTTTTATATTATCTTCTTGAAGAAAACATCTATCACGAGTACTGAAGCTACGTCTGCCGATAGTAGTTTGTCGCCGAAATACGCGCTACTGACGTTGTAGCTGTGACACGTACACCATGGCATGCCACCGGCATTAATCGTCCATGTTTTTATCCGAATAATGGTTTGCATTTCAAACATATTAAAGTCAATTAGTGTTTTAAGAAGAGGACAAATCTGATGTATGTTTTATTTGTTAGGGGAACAAACGGATGTCTTCTTATGACTGAAAACTCAGGATAGTTCCTTTAAATAAGTTACCCGTTAGTAAATGAAGTAAGCGACTATGTAACACAGAGTTTTTACACTTGAAAAAAAAACCCCAGACAAATAAAAGAAACAAACCTAAATTCAAGGACGTTATCAGGACATTTAACAGGATATTAAAACATTTTTCTAGGATATGAAATGTTCAATCAATGAATGTTTTTATAACAAATTATTTATTTTTCTGATTTAGACAGGTTATGAGGACAACAAAAGTAAAGATGCGAAAATAAAATAAACCACAGAATCTTTGACCTAAATTTCCAGGATATTTCCAGGACACAATATAATTTAATGCTTTTTTCCAAGAAATTCCAGGGTTGGATGTTTAAAATCACAACATTCAAGGACATTCCAGGACTCCCGGGACGCGTGAGAACCCTGTACAGTACACAGCGTATATTCATTCGTACCTGAAGAGCTGTAGACTTTCAGAGAAGCCGATTTGCCGACTGACGTATCTTGATAGGCATTGGAAGCAATGCACTTAAATTCACCGCTGTCTGATACTCTGACGTCATCAATGCGAAGTATAGTGGTGCCTCCTCTCCGCCACATTTTAAACCGAAGGTCGTTGAAGTTGACTGCTGTGTCGTTGTGCTGCCAGTGGAGTGAAGACAACGGCATTCCCGTGGCTGTGCACGTAAATACAGCAGATCCGTGTTCCTTGACGGCAACTGATTCTGGAGCGGATGTGAACGCAACCAACTTTCCTGAAATATATTTCTTATTGTTTTCGTAACTCAGTAGTTTTCTTGGTTTACTACAAATCCAAATGATTGCAAAAGAAGAGATCACCTTTCATTAATTTACACTCCAGAGTTTAAATGTTAATGTGTATCGAATGTAATGTGATGCAAACTAAAAAATCATCTTTTATTAATTTAGTAAAAGAATTTAAAGTCTATTGAAATCGTGTTTGGTGCTATCTAAAACCAAGGATAAACATTTAGATGGATAACGTGGCTAAATAAGCCAAATCCATCACATTAATAATCCTTCATATGGGCCTAACTGGATTAAGCTCAGTAGCATGTCCTAGCAGCCGAGCGCTATCGAAAATTTCATCTAACATTAGGCCACCACATAACAGTCTAGCGAACGACTCGCAATCTCTTGCCCTTCAGTAGTAAGGCGCTGGCCTGAGATGCGATCGGTCGCAAGATTGATCGCCCTCTATATATTGACTCGGGTTTTCTTTATCCAAACTACTGTCCCACGACTGGCATATCAAAGGTTGTAGTAGATCATGATCTGTCTATGGAAATGTTCATATAAAAGATCGTTTGCGGTATTACTGGTGGGCCCCTTCTGTCTTAGACTCAGCAACTGGCGAAACCAGACGTGACTGAAACTTAGTTTGATATAAATTTAATAGCTTCTTATCGGTAGGGGTTGTCTATGTGGCGACAACGACGGGTTTCATCCGTATTTTTCTTAACCAAATAGCCGAAATTTTAAAATAGGCTAAGGTATGGTTAAATATTCATTTTCATTTATATGTGACTGTAACTTGAATACTTCTAGCTATGGTTTCAGTTGGCTACTGATCACATACTTGGCACTGCTGGCTGTATCCTTGATGGAACACTTCTAGGCCCTTCTCCGTCAGACGTCACTAAAGCCACCTCCACTTTGTAGCCGACGCCAGGAACAAGGGAAGACGTTTTATGCTTCCATACGTCTTTGTCGAGCATCTCCGTAAATGCCTTAACAGCCCGTTGGCTGCTGTTGTTAACAACTGGAGTGTAGTAGATTTTGAAACGTTTAATGTATTTAAGCATATCTTTTGGTGGCCGCCATTCTACAATGGCAGACGTGTTGCTCAGACGTCTCGCCCTTGTGATAGACGGCGGTATGGAGATGATTGTTCTCTTGCCTGAACCTGCAAGTAGTAAGGAGAGAAAATGTGAAAAATCACGAAAGGTACCGAGTGTTTGGGTTTTGTTTGTGTGTTGTTGTTGTTGTTGTTGTTGTTTTTAGGGGTAGGGATTTTTGGGGGATGGGTGGATATTAGGGGAGGGTTGTACTATGTTAATGCAATATATTTGTGTAAAGTCAGAGCTGTATAAAATGTTCTTTTGAGTATCCATTTACACTAGAAAGACACGGATTATTAACTTTAAAATGAATTTCCCGGCATCTAATATTCGCAATGGTTCCAGAAAACGAGATGTTAATTATTTCAAAGGAGAATCAGCAATAGGTTTCCTTAAATAGAAAAATAAAGGGCATTGCCTATCGTGGGGTGGAGTGGAGTGGGGGTGGTGGGTATGAGAGGGTTGGGTTGATTACATTTTGCAGCCTCCCCAAAATAAATAATGTCCTTTTACTGAAGTGGCTGAAGAAGAACCTTTTTTACTTTGCTCCGATGTTTTTTACTATCCCAATGTTATTTTACTCCAGGTTATACCGTTATACCATGAACAAACATATTATGCTGTTATAAAAAAATATATATTTGTAGCTTGAAGTACCAGCGTTGTAGTACGTACCATAAATCCTTAGCATCACTTTAGACGAAACTGACTTTCCCAGATCTTTATTGATGGCTCGACATTTGTACGTCACATTTTCATCCTTGTCTGTGACTTGTATCTCAAGTCTCGACGTCGTCACGTATCCACCGTCTGGCGCTTCCTCAACAGTGGCCACAGCGTCTGTCAGCTTGCGACCTCTGACGAACCACGAGATGACGGCGGCTGGTTGACTTGGTGAAGAGATGCACGTCAGAGTGGCGCGCTCGCCAAGCCTCTTCGCCGTTTCCAGGCCAGTGATGGTCACGTGGTCTGGGCCAATTGGAGCTGTAAAACAAAACACGAAATCGTGTTAAAGGGAACCAAAGTTTGTTAATCAAATCACTCGCACAAAAGCTTTAAGCTAGGATAAATCCTACAGTTAGAATAATAAGGGTTACACAACAGTAGGCATAATACACACAATTGCTAGCATTTTCCCGAATGGCCGATAATCCATTGATGGTGATATGGCCAGATAAAATTACGGTAATGGGAACTATGTTGTATTAATCAACTCAGCCAATAGCAAGATCAACGAAACAACAAGCAAAATCACAGTAGTCTAAGCAAATGCTGAGATCGTCCAAACAGAGAGTAGTCCAGTGATGATAGCATGAGAAAGGATGAAACTTTATAACATCACGTTAAAAGGAACTGAATTTTGTCAAAACTCACACTCATATCCACTTGTTTCAAAACAGTTACTACTTTAATTTGTTAAATTTTTATTTGTCTTCTACTTTGAAATCATTGATATTCATATTATACAAATTATCAGTAAAATGACAATGCTCCATGGATCTATATTTTTCTTTGTTACAAACTTACTTGGTGGTGTTGTATTCATGGCCATTGTGATACTCTTGGAACTTTCTCCCCGAGTCATTATTGGTTTACCAGAACCTGAAAAGAGCATGCATAAATCATGGCACAGTAATATAAAGGTTACTTCAGTTATACAAAAAGGGCACTATTAAACTAATAAAGACACTGTTTGGGGGTGGGTAGGAGGTGGTGGCCAATAAATAAAAAATTTTTTTTTGCTTTACTTACCAGCTTTCTTCTTGACAACAATGTAAAACGTTTTGGTTGCATTATACGTGTTATGTCCCACAACACAAGTGACTGTGAAGTCGACGTCCACGTCACTGATGGTGTACACCTGCTGGTTGTTGACGTCGCTGTCCACGTGTTGGTTGTTTCTGAGCCACGTGATAGTCCCTGTGTGTTGATCCACTGGGATACACTGGAGACGCACACTGGAACCATGCGGTACCTCAATCGTCTCTTCCGTTTTGGTAAGCTTTGGAGTCTTTGGAACACGTAGTTTGTCTGGAAAGAAAGAGCCGTATATAATTTATACGATGGAATGTGGTGTTCCAGTTATAGTCTTCTAAAACAAAGCAACAATCTTAGTGGCTGTTTGTAATATACAGTGCATTTCTAAATGATTTACAACATTACTGATATTTTTAGTGGAATATGCAAAGCAAAATTATTCTAGTAGAATGTCGGGAAGGACAAAATGCTTTATTTTATGATATATGCTTGTAGAATCTGAACGACAAAATTGTTATCGTGGTCAAATTCGTATTTTTGCACAAGACAGAATCGAAATGGCATTGGCAAGGCAATTATTGTCTTCATGCATCGCTGTCAGGTGCTTCGTCTATAAGAAGACTGCCATTACCATGCCGCTACATCTTTGCTCCGTTTGTAGGAAGACTGCCACTGCAACTCTGAGCATATAAAATGTTCTCTCCGTCAACCCTAATAACAATTTCTCTTAAGCATCCATCAATGTTTAGAGACAACGTTACTGATCTTTCAAACGATTTAATGCAGTATAAGTGAACATGTCTTAAACGACCACCTGTCTTAGGGGCCACATTTTGGTACATCATCAGGTATCACCGATACAGACGATCTTTTCTTGGCGGGACCTACAAAAATACCCTTTACATGGTTTATTTTCTTCTAAGTAATTTTTAGGCCCCATATATTGTCTCTCCACCAGTTAATATATGTTAAAGCAAACAGCTTCAGTTTTAACCAAAACATATATTGTCATTTGCCGTGACGCAACATTCAGAACCTGCCCAATTTAGCAATTTCATAAACAGGCAACAAAAGAAGAACAATGAAGCTTCATAGAAAGTCAATAAACCCGATGATCCATTATTTAGAGGATACTCATCGAGTGTCTTGTGATATCATAATTTATCAGCTCGCGTTGATAAAATTATGAATTCCGAGGCTTGTCGAGGATTTTTATACTTTTAATTAACGAATGCTAATAAATTATGATATCACAAGACATGGGGTGGGGGTAGGAGTATTCTTTTTATCATCCATTATCATTCTTTGTAAACAACGTCAGTAATGTGGGTTGAATGTTACTATATTTGGCAGCGGTAGACTCGTGAACTAGCAGAACTGCAGTGGCGTGTCACTAATGATAGGTTTAGTGCTGAAACAAACACAGTGACGTTACAAAATATTGTCTTGTGATTACAATTTGACCAATCAAGATTATAAGAAGCGATATCTCCTGCGAAGAATATCGCTGGAGATATCGCAAATTATAGGGCCAGCGATATTTCCAACAAAAGCCTTTAATGGATGATATAAATGCATAAATACCTTTGATATGCAGAAGCTGTTTTGCAGACAACATAAACCCAAGTTTGTTTTCAGCAGAACATTCGTATGTTGCTTCGTCAGATTTCTGAATGTCTCTTATACTCAAGCGACCTTAAATAGAACATATTTAGTTTTACAGAACATACAGTTGCATTTCAGACATTTAAATTAAGATTAAAGAAAGACATGTATAATATTCTGTAAAAATATATATGGTTATATTAAACCAAAAAAAGGAAAGAGTTGAAGCAAAAACTGTCTTTAAAAATGAATATATCCCTTGTAAACTCAGCGGGCCAAATTTAAGAAGCCTTTTTAATAAGGTATTTAAGCATTGTGAAGTTACACGCGTGTAAAACATAAACAGGCTTTGTAAAGTTGGCTCCATATTTTCAATGTACAGGTTCTTTGGTGACGTAGGGGTAGCAAAAACGAACACGCTCTGTACAGCTGATAAACGTTGAACACTAACAACGACTACATAATATAGTAGAGTTAATTGTATGTTGATGAACACAACATAAAAACTTCAAAATATTTTCTTGGAGATTAAAATGTACAATAAATAATTTCCTGAAAACGATTTGACTTTTTCTTCAGTACCATTAAATATATACTTTGTGCAATACAAACAGAGGAGCATTTATCCGTAAGTATATAAATAATAATTCCTATTATATAATGCAATATAATTACCGTCCGCTGTTACAGTCAGTCGTTTGTCTGCCGCTAGACTGACTGGGTATGAGTTTCTATACCAGACGATATTTAGCGGTGCTTTGCCCTTTACCTTACACTCCAGCGTCACGTTGGATCCTACATACCCTGTTGATGACTGTTTTGATGTCGAGATTGCAGGGTAGCCAGTTGGTGCTGTAATAAGAAGTTAATAAACTATAAAATGTGCAAATGAATACGCCATTTCGGAATTTCGTTCTTTTACAGTCTTTGTTGTTATATCTAGTACAGAACATGATACGCTAGCTGACAACCATATATTATAATACTGCCCTTACTTCCAATTATTGAAAGGGGTCTAGTTGCTCAAAGTAATTAAACATGTGGTATTTTGTCGCTGACCTGTTATGCAAGAGAGAAGAAATTTATTTAACGACACACTCAAAACATCCCATGAGCTACTCGTTTTGATGTGTAGCAATGATTTTTATATGCAGTATCCCACACAGGATAGTACATACAACGGTCTTTATTACACCAGTTTTGGAGCACTAACTGGAACGAATAATAACCCAGTTGGCTAAACGATCGATCGCGCATCGGATAAGCGTTCATACCAGACAAGGTCTCGTCCCCATGCCGTTTTGATTTCATTTCTTCAAGTACATATAATTAAGTTAATTTAAACTGATAAAACTTTATCTTAAAATGTCTTACCTCGATCTTTGAGGACAGTTAAAACTCCTTTGGCCTTTGCGCGTTTTCCAACCTTGTTACCAGCGATGCATACGTAGGGACCACTTCGTTTAGATGTTACGTCAGTAACTTTCAACACAGATAGGCCATCTTTGTTAACGACTGAGATGTCTTTCATGTTGGATGTAAGTTTTTTTCCTGACTTTCTCCAGAGAATGTTTGGCATGGGATCTGCGATTGCCTTGCATACAAAGATGGCAGTTCCTCCTTGCGTGACCTTCTGGTGTTTTGGTGGGATGATAATCTTGGAATCTTCTGCAAAATACCACAGTAAACCGAATATCATATTCAGAGTAGTGTTACACAGTGAAATCAGGAAATATTATGGGGGAGGGAGGTGGGCTAATAAACCAACTCGTGAAAAGGACAACCCATGAAAATTGAAATAGAAGCTAGAAAAAGGAAACATTTGAAGATATATAATTAATTTGACACTCAATAGCCGATGTATTTTTCGTGCTGGAGTGTCGTTAAACATTCATTCATTCATCCATATATATATAATTATGTATCTATGGATCAGCACCAGCCAATTTCTTAAAGCCAAGTATAGATTAAATAGCAGCAAACGCAGGACGATCTCCTTTTAAGTTTAAAGGGACATTCCCGAGTTTGCTGCATTGTATAATGTTTCCGACTAATAAAATATTTCTACGATTCAACTTACATATTACATATGTTTTCTTGTTTAGAATATCAGTGTCTGTATATTCAATGTGCTTCTGGTCGTCTTAATATTTATAAAAAGCCCAAACTGTATTGCGTCTTCAAATAATTTCGTAC
>JAECMU010038318.1:0-14462 GCA_016106625.1 Dracogyra subfuscus
TCTCACCCAATATTTACAATTTTACCCAATGCATGTGTTTACAATGATGTCATCTAATGTTCATAAGTTTCACCCAATATTTACAACGGTGTTGCCCACTCTTTACAAGTTTCACCAAATATTTACAATGATGTTGCACAGTGTTTACAACAAATTTACCAAATATTTACAATGTTAACCCAGTGAATTTACAAAGGTACTGCCCAGTGTTTACAATAGATTCACTAAATATTTACAATGATGTCACCCCGATGAATTTACAAAGGTATCGCCCAGTGTTTACAATTGATTCACCAAATATTTACGATGATGTCACCCCGATGAATTTACAAAGGTATCGCCCAATGTTTACAATAGATTCACCAAATATTTACGATGATGTCACCCCGATGAATTTACAAAGGTATCGCCTAGTGTTTACAATAGATTCACCAAATATTTACAATGATGTCACCCCGATGAATTTACAAAGGTTTTGCCCAGTGTTTACAATAGATTCACCAAATATTTACGATGATGTCAACCCGATGAATTTACAAAGGTTATCGCCCAGGGTTTACAATAGATTTACCAAATATTTACGATGTCAACCCGATGAATTTACAAAGGTATCGCCTGTGTTTACAATAGATTTACCAAATATTTACGATGATGTCACCCTGATGAATTTACAAAGGTATCGCCCAGTGTTTACAATAGATTCACCAAATATTTACGATGATGTCACCTAGGCTTCGACACTAAGGTACGTCCGAACGACATTGTCTAGTAAACAGCTGGTTCGGTCTAGTTATAAGTGTTTCTGAGTAGACCGACTGGTCGTGTTGATAATTTATAAGCGGTAAATTAATTTACCATCCAATGATCCTACACACATTAATATTTTCCATTAAACTCTCGACACGGAAATCCCAAGTTCTATAATTAGACGTAAGGCAGTGAATAAGTGAACAATCCTAACGGGCGCCATTCGTCACAACTCGTCTGTCAAATATAGTGCGTGTTTGCTAAATTTAGTGCGCATAGATCTATGTTTCAAATAGTATCAGCGAAAACAGTATTATTGTTTCTGCTTGATACTTCGGTACATTGGTTTTTGTCCAAAAAATTGAATAAGGTATTAAAAATGCGTAACATACAATAGTGTACATTCTTTGAATAAATGTTTTTCGGGTATTTCAAATATACGACAATCGATTTCGTTTTCAAATTATTTACACATTACACATACCATGGTGTTTTTATTGGTGGGTTTTATTTAAATATAGTTATGTTGGCTAAATATTATGTATTCTCTTCAAATAATAGGAAATATGAAGCAAAGTTTAACAAAATTAGCCCTGCTTAGGTATATTTTGTTATTCAGCTCTTTGTTATAATATTTTCTTATATATACCATTTGTGACACCCATTAGCCGATGTGTATTTTTGTGCTGGGGGTGTCGTTGAACATTCATTCATTCATTCAGCAATTTGGTCTAGTTGATATTAGGTCAGGTCTAGTCAATTTTAAGACATACTAGTCCACTGGTCTAGTAGTAAATAAAGTTAACGTCGAACCCTGCCACCCCGATGAATTTACAAAAGTATCGCCCAGTGTTTACATGACTTTCACCTGAAGCCGTAGTTCAGAGCATCTTCTGCAGAGATGATCCCGATGTCGACCGTCCTCGCCTTCCAGATCCGGTTGGGCGTCAGGAGGTCATCCACTTCATCAATACGCTGCGGAAACTGTAGCAGGAAGTCGTACATGTCATCGAGAAGGCCAAGAGGCAAGTCCTGAAAGTGTACAGTGTCTTAATGATAGACTCCATCTCATGTGGTCATGTATGATAGAAAATGTACACCTGGGGTGGTGGGAATTTCGACCCAAAACACGACACACCTCCTGGTCTTATATACTTTAGACACGCCCCCTGGTTTTACATACCTGAGACACGCCTCCTGAACTTACATACCTGAGACACGCCCCCTGGTCTTGTATACCTGAAACATGCCTCCTGGACTTACATATGTGAGACATGCCCCCTGGTCTTACATTCCTGAGACACGACTCCTGGACTTACATACCTGAGACACGCCCCCTGGTCTTGCATACATGAGACACACCTCCTGGTGTTACATAATTGAGACATGCCCCCCTGGTCTTACATACCTGAGACACGCCCCCTAGCATTACATACCGGACACACGATCCCTGGCCTTACATATCTGACACACACCTCCTGGTCTTACATACCCGAGACACGTCTCCTGGTCTTACATACCTGAGACACGCCCCTTGGTCTGACATACCTAAGACACAGCCCTATGGTCTTACATACCAGACACATGCCCCCATGGTCTTAAATACCTGAGACATGCCCCCATGGCCTTAAATACCTGAGACACGCCCCCTGGTCTTACATACCTGAGATACACCTCCTGGTCTTACATAGGCAGCATGCATTCTCGCTCCCGAGACACGCTCATAGAATTCCATTAGCTACAAGAACAAAAGCAAAATGAAGGAATTAGTCAACAAATAAGATAATGCATATAGCGTAGTATTAAAGAAAGAAAGAAATGCTTTATTTAATGATGCACTCAACACACTTTATTTACTCGTCATACTCGTCGAAACCACTTTTTAAACTAAAAATTCATTGAAAAACAAAAAAACACCAGCTACCATGCTGTCACGATTAAAGATTCAGTATCCCTATTTTACTTTAAGTTAATACAATTTTACTAAATAATAATAATCAGATATGTCACCTAAAGAGGGAGATAGATTAAAAGCACTAATATTGGGGGTTGGGGTGGGGGCAAGATATTTATATTACAAAATAAATTTAACCGCAAGAATTGAAAAAAAAATTCACTAGCCATCGGGCACGACAACAGTATTTATTTACTAGCCCAGCATTGAATTACTGGCCATGGGAGTGGGGCTAACATAATTTAGAAGCCCTGCTTTACCTTCTCTCGCTCCTCAAACAGCCAGAAGAATGGTGTCATGGCGCCCACGTCAAGAGCGTGACATGCGATTGACATGAGGTGATTCATCAAGCGCGTTATCTCACCAAACAATGCTGAAAAGAAAGGAATGTATGACTAACAACACCCATGTCAGCACTACAATTACTGGTGTCTAACATGGTTATTTCAACACTTGGTTGTGAAGAAAGAAAGGGATAATTTGTTCAACGCCTCTGCATGTTTTAAAAATATGGCCAGATGGCACCCTCCCTCTAAGCTAGATTGGACCTCCCTCCAAGTTAGATCGGACCCTCTCTAAGTTAGATCGGATTCCCCCTCCCAAGTTAGATCGGATCCTCCCTCCAAGTTAGATTGGATCCTGCCTGCCAAGTTAGATTGGATCCTCCCTCCAAGTTAGATTGGATCCTGCCTCCCAAGTTAGACTGGATTCTCCCTCCAAGTTAGATCGGATCCTCCCTCCAAGTTAGATTGGATCCTCCCTCCAAGTTAAATTGGATCCTCCCTCTAAGTTAGATTGGATCCTCCTTCCAAGTTAGATCGGATCCTCCCTCCAAGTTAGATTGGATCCTCCCTCCCAAGTTAGATCGGATCCTCCCTCCAAGTTAGATTGGATCCTCCCTCCAAGTTAGATTGGATCCTGCCTCCAAGTTAGATTGGATCCTCCTTCCAAGTTAGATTGGATCCTCCCTCCAAGTTGATTGGATCCTCCCTCCAAGTTAGATCGGATCCTTCCTCCAAGTTGGATTGGATCTTCCTCCCAAGTTAGATCGGATCCTCCCTCCCAAGTTAGATTGGATCCTGCCTCCAAGTTAGATTGGATCCTCCCTCCCAAGTTAGATCGGATCCTCCCTCCAAGTTAGATTGGACACTCTCTCTAAGCCCCCGTCAGCTAACCACAGGGTTTTTCTCTCGACATAACCATATGTCCGACGCCGATATAACCGTAATTACAATGTGTTGAGTGTGTCGTTAAACAAAAACAAAACTCTCTCTAAGCTAGATTGGACCTCCCTCCAAGTTAGATTGGATCCTCCCTACAAGTTAGATATGACCATCCCTCCCAGTTAGATTGGAATCTCCCTCTAAGCTAGACAGGACCCTCTCATTAAGCTAGACAGAACCCTCCCTCAGATTACGAAACCTGCTACATTTTCCATTAGTAACCAGGGATCTTTTATATGCACCATCCCACAGAAAACAGCACATACCATGGCCTTTGCTATACTAGTCATGGCGCACTGGCTGGAACGAGAAACAGCCCGATGGTCATCGATGAGGTTTGATCCCCAACCAATCACACATCAAGCGAACACTTTTACCACTAGGCTACATGCTGTTCCTGTTTATGAAACAATGCCCACTCACTTCTAATCCACTTGGCTCTCTCGGGTATCTCGATGTTGAGTAACTTCTCCACGGCTATCGAGTAGCACTGCTCATTACACATCATAGACACGTAGTCGAGACGGTCAAAGTATGGCAGTGCCTGAAATTATCACAACTCAATCTATAACATTCCTTAATTAATGCAAGAATTCTGTACAATTAAAATGTCTTGCCTACCATTAATGTTTTCAGAGATGAAGATTCTTATATGTAAGTGTAACTTTAAACCAAGTTTTACTGACCTAGGACTTAATAGTTTGTGAGAAGCTGACCAGGGTCCGTCTTTATAAAACTTAAAGTCTAGACTTTAGGGGTGCAACGATACGGTCGAAACCGTATTGCAATATATTGTAATATAACAAACCATATTGCAATATGTATTGCGATATAGTTGATATTATTTATATTTAATATTTATGGGTTGGTTTTTTAATAAAATAAGGAGGCATGCATTTTTTAATGATCTTTATTAGTTTCAGGTGTCAGATTAAATGTTTTAGGCCATATTTTTCTTCAAGAATATGAGCACACTATTCCACAGGTGTTATGGTGTCAAACTAGTTGTAAATTGTCGCATTGGGAAATCCTTACTATCAGGCTTTTCCGTTGCTGCTCGCTTGATACGGAAATGTACGTATTCAGTCGTAATCTTCCGGCAGATCGACTGAACCAAAGGTTATTGGCCGAAGTGTCTTAAACGATCAGCAGAAGTATTCCGAGTTCAGGCGAAAACAGCGAAGTGCGAGTCTCACTTGTTGCAAGTTGTTGTTTTATTTCTTTGACGATGATAGCAGTAGATGAATTCTAACATTAAATGAATAATAATGTGTAGGTAACAAAAGGTGTATTTGTAAATTTGTAATTATCCTTAACTGGTTATTTTTATTTGACTTTTAGCACGTTTTGTTTAGATGTCAGAACCAAGTATAACCGACCCGACTACGCTTGACGTGACTGTTACATTTCCTGTCATCGCCAATTAATGAAATGATGGGTTTTTTGTTTTGTTTATTTGTGTGCCTATTTCAAGTCAAGTCAGATACAAAAAAAAAGTGTGTAAAAATCGCGATACGCAAAACTGTACCACGGTTCGTATCGAGTTGATCAATTATCATGATATACCGGGTATACAGGTTTATCGTTGCAGCACTATTAGACTTGCTATGACGTTAAAGTCTGGACTTCATTAAAGTCTAGACTTTAAGGTTTATAAGCACGGGGCCAGTTATTAGTCATTTGCGACATCTATATGCAATAGCAATACCAGTTGTTAGTAATTTGAGACATCTATCAGCAATGAGCAGTCATTGCTGACATCATATGCGATGGAAAAGTCCCGACTGATAATAGCTTTGATGTGGTCAAACAAGGACACCCGTAGAAAGCTGTATTCCTACCGATACCTTTTCCATATTAATCAGTGAAAATGGATACTGGTAAACAGGTCCTAAAAACTGACCAACATAGCCCATTAAGGGTGGCTGTAAGTTTCTATAAGCTAAGAGCGGCTATTAGAAATTACCTGTATATATGTTTTATACTCTATAAGTTTCTATAAGCTAAGGGTGGCTGTGATAAATTACCTGTAGATATGTTTTATACTCTATAAGTTTCTATAAGTTAAGGAAGGCTGTGGTAAATTACCTGTAGATATGTTTTGTACTCTATAAGCTAAGGGTGGCGGTGATAAATTACCTGTAGATATGTTTTGTACTCTATAAGTTTCTATAAGTTAAGGGTGGCTGTGGTAAATTACCTGTAGATATGTTTTGTACTCTATATAAGTTTCTATAAGCTAAGGGAGGCTGTGGTAAATTACCTGAAGATATGTTTTGTACTCTATAAGTTTCTCTGTCGCTCGATGCAACAAACCAATGTGTGGATCAGCTCGGACAACCGTCTGGAAAAGACAATACTATGTTACCATGGTTACCAACAACAGGCATAACCTACTGATAATATTCTGGGATCAAAACAATAATAGTTTGGTGAATTGAGAATGAAATCTAGACCTAATTTTGTCTTCGTGAAACAAAATATTATAACATACAATGTGTGACCAAGCTTCTCTCAGAAATGTTTTTGTAATTGTCCACTTAAAATTAATAACAGTGTGACTCTATATTTACGAGTCATCTTACTTAAAATAGACTTTTATATTTTACTAACATTTGTGAAAAAATAAAAATCAACTACATATGGGATTGATAATTATTTTGACACGGGCACAAGCATAGGAAAATAAGCAAATATTAGTCTAAACCTCATAATTAATTGGCATTAATTTTTTTTATAAAACCTGACTTTCTCATGTCAATTTGCATTTCTCTAAAATAGGAATAAGAATGTTGTCTATGATCCGAATTTCATAACAAACCAGTGAATTTAAAAACATGCCAGAAATCTGTATTTGTTTATTTGTAAATTAAAATTTCCAAAACTAACTTCGACATGAATATCATTATACTGACTGATTCAGTAATTTTCAATCTGTGCTATTCAAAACTTCTTTATCAATATTCATCCTGTTCTCACAATATTACCAGTGAACGCTAAACAGTCGCCTGGATTTTATTTTCATGTGAAGGACTGATACAAGCTAGTTGATTTTCCCCAATTCTTGAATTGACCTTTCGATGAATTTATTAGGAATTTTACTGCCCAACATAAAACGAAACAAGTTCTGAATTATTTAAATGTATTTCTCTACACGTTTCATGAATTCAATGCTCGAAATAAGCACTTGTCAGTTTGTTCTGACAAGTGAAAATCTGCTCAGACCAAAACAAATATCAGGGTTTCAACTTGGGAATTTTTGCGTCGTTTTACAAAATAATTGGGAATGTTGTGTTCCCTTTTAAAAGCCACAAAAAATATTGATTGCTGTTTATTCTTATCGAAAGCGATCAATGATTTAATAAAAAGCAATAGAAAAGAGCTTCAAGAATATTAAAAGGAAACAAAAACAAATTGGGAAGTTTTGGCATTCACATAGGGATTTTTCTAAACACCAAATTGGGAGAAAAAAACCGACATAGCCTTGGAGAATGGTGCCGATATTCGGAGTCTAGCAACATAGGTGATAAAACCCTGAATATATCTTGGTGGTTGTCCAGCTGACAAGTGAAAATGTTCAAAGAAGTTTAACTCTGAGCAATGAAGATACATGTAAAGTTTGTTTTATTTAACAACGCCACTAGAGCACATTGATTTTTCATCTTATCATCGGCTACTGGACGTCAAACATATGGTCATTCTGACACTTTTTAGAGGAAACCTGCTGTAGCTACATAGGCTACTCTTTTATGACAGACAGCAAGGGATCTTTTATTTGCGTAATTCTCACTCAATGTGTTAACATAGTCACAAAAGGAAACTGTGATTCAACATTTAATGTTTTGCTTTTACCATAGAAAGAAAGAAAGAAAGAAATATTTTATTTAACGACGCACTCAACATATTTTTATTTACGGCCATATGGCGTCAGACGTATGGTTAAAGACCACAAAGACTTTGAGAAGAAACCCGCTGTCTCCATTTCATGGGCTACTCTTTTCGATTGGCAGCAAGGGATCTTTTATTTGCGCTTCCCACAGGCAGGATAGCACAAACCATGGCCTTTGTTGAACCAGTTATGGATCACTGGTTGGTGCAAGTGGTTTACACCTTCCCATCGAGCCTTGTGGAGCACTCAGTTATGGTTTGGAGTCGGTATCTGGATTAAAAATCCCTTGCCTCGACTGAAATCCGAACACAGTACCTACCAACCTGTAGACCAATGACATAACAACGATGCCACCCAGGATGGTTTTGACCAATGAAAAACATTGTCCTTGTATTGAATAAAACAAACTATTTATTTGGACAAATAAAAATATTGTAGTTTTTTAGATGTATTTTTCTGCACGGTGGACTTATTTCTATCACTCAGAGCTGCCAACCCCTAGCCACAAGTGAGAGTAGCATTCATGACAAGCTGAGCTTAGCAAAATATATTTGAGCGTAGCATGGCCAAATGTCATAAACAACAGCAAAAGAAAATACCAACTAACACAGACGCTCATTGGTTAATAATAAAACTGGAACATGCTATTTTTAGTGTAGATAACGCTTGTCGTCGGTTATGGGATACGGACATACCCGAAATGTAACGAATGTTGTCAAATAAGTCGGGCGATTTGTACAGGATTATGAAAGACCGGATTATTATTTTTAAAACAGCATCGAAATGCAATAAACCCAAAATTATTGTGCGATGTGATTAATACAAAATTTGAATGCTTATATTCTTAATTAAAGTTAAAAATTAAAATTACTCTATTCCGAACTGGTATACGTTCACATGCAATTTTCTGTGTTCATTGTATGCAAGCGTAGCATAACGGAAAACCAGTTCTTGGAACGTTTTATAGTATGCAACAATGGGGTCGTCCTACAGTAAAACTACACGTCCGTTATTGAATACGCCTTACTGTAATTGTTTTACAATAGGTCTTAAAACGATAATTATACTTTTATGTGTTGGAATTTTAAAAAGGCCACAGAAATGAGGAATTCAGGTTTTTTTTTACTGTATTCCAAAATTACGTCCAATTATTAGTGGAATTTCCAGAAATCGCTAGATTTTTTTTCAACTGAGCGTAGCGATTTGGGCATGAGTGTAGCAAACGTCAACTGAGCGTTGCAGTTGGCAGCTCTGATCACTGGAATTGTGTACAGCACATACATGTATATGAGATTGGCAGGGAACATTTGTCACAATTCACTGTGCAACTTTCACAGATCACAGACATCACTAGAGCACATTGATTTTTTTAATAATCAGCTATTGGATGTCAAACATTTGGTAATTTTGACAGTCTTAGAGAGCAAAATACATGTTTCTATTAGTAGCACGGCATCTTTTATATGCACCATATCACAGACAGGATAGCACATACCACAGCCTTTGATATACCAGTTGTGGTGCACTGGCTGGAACAAGAAATAGCTCAATGGGTCCACCGACAGGGATTGATCTCAAACCAACCTGCCCATCACGAGCACTGTACCACTGGGCTACTTCCCACCCCTTCACAAACCACTACACAATTTAAAAATATGAAGCAATGGTCATTGCTCCACTTTCAATTAACTAGAAATATCACTAATCATTAGAAGTCTCCCCACACACCAACAGGTCGACTCAGTTATACTGCTGTGATCAGGACAGCACATACCTCTCCGTCGAGGGTGAGCACAAGCCGCAGCACGCCGTGAGCCGCTGGATGCTGAGGTCCGAAATTAATCACCAGATTCTGGACATGCTTCTCTCGGATAAACGCCTTCTCTGAAAAATAAAAACACAAATTATATGAAATATCATTTACAGGTGCAGACCCTAACTTTATTAGCTAATCTACAGTGAAACTTCTCAAAACCGGACCCTCTGTAAACCGGAATTCCCTAAAATTGGGATACTCTGTAAACCAGAATTCTCTCAAAACCTGGCCCTCTGTAAACCAGTATTCCCTCAAAACTGGATGTTTTCCACGGTCCCTTTTTAAATATATGTGCAGAAGAGAACCTCTCTAAACCAATATAATTAAAATTAGCTCCACTATTACATGTGGATCTAAGAGCAGCCTGTTGGAGCTCATGTCCAGTTGACCTTTCATTCGACCAATCAAAACCTTACTTGCGATTTGAATAGAACTTGAAAACATTAGGAATTATGCCGAGGGTATACGAAATAATTCGGGAGAATCACAAAGTATGCCGGAAACTAATTGCAATATGAAATTTTATATAAAATTTGTTTCAAGACAAAAAATAAATTTAAAATGATGGTATACATGTAGCTATACAATCTGTTTATACTAGTATGCAATCAAAGTTTATTACTGCACTTTACCTCTGTTTCTTCAATGTTGAAATAGAACAACAAGTTCGCCTATTGCATAAATAGTCTCGCCCGGTATTTTTAGAATTTGTATGCTCCCGAATAACGCTATAAAAGGCGAAGTGTAATTGGTCAATACTTAAATTGTTATTTATAGATGAAATGTCACCTGGACATGGCAGGCCATGCAATGCTGTTAGATCTACTGGCTAGATCCAGTAGAGCTAATTTTAATCAGATTGTCTCTAAACCAGATACCTTTTTAATAGGATTTGTTACTTGGTCTCGCAGGTGTCCGGTTGAGAGGGGTTTCACTGTACAAACCTGCAAACACGTTTTAATAACATTACATAACAGAGGAAAGCTCTGGGGCAATGTCGTTTAAAAATAACCAGAGTTGGTCTCCATAACCATTACTTCTCAGACAAACGTGTGTTTTTCAAATTATGGAAAATGCATTTTAAGGCATTACAAAAACCTGGACTAACAGAAAACATACCAATGTATGAAAAGTAATAAGCGGGCAGCATAGCCCAGTGGTACAGTGCCCGCCTGATGCACGGTTGGTCTAGGATCGATCCCCGTCAGCTACCACTGGGGTTTTTTCTCGACATAACCATATGTCCGACGCCGATATAACCGTACTTATCATGTGTTGAGTGCGTCGTTAAATTTTTTTATAAAAAAATAAGAAAAGTAATATTCTAAATAATAAAATGTAATCACTGCTAACTTAAATTATTAAAAAACAGCTCCAATAGTAAAATATATGTCACTGTTTAAAATGTAGGGTATGTTCCTATAGGGTGTATACTACCAAATCAAATTTCATAGTAACATATGTGGCTAAAACTCCTACCTGCAGCATATCAATCAACATAAATGCCACGGATATAAATACTACCACCCCTCACACTTCAAGTGAACCAGAGAAAATTGGGGATCAGGCTGCTCGGTTCTGAGATAACGGGTATTTTTACAGGTACCCCATACATGTTTCAAGCACAAGGCTACTTGATAGATTGATACTAGATGAAATAAATTGCTTTTTTGTTTTTACCCAGATGAAACTATTATTTTTTACAACCAATACACTCACATTTATAACCAATCACAGGACTTGTGGTGTTCGCTTCTCTATCAAAAGGCACCTCAAACTTTGACCCAGCCGGAAGTTATTTGGTTTAGTATTACCTTTAAGGTTACACACCACCATTAATTACTTCATGCAGTTCAATACCATTTCTAGGTCAGATTATATTCTGTGAAACAATACAACACTATCGAGAGGGTCATGTCACAACTAATTTTAGGTAGTGCTCTCAACTGACAATTACTTTATAAAAATTCTACATATGTCGACCATGAAATGTTTCAGTTAACAGCCTTCATGCCTGATCACCGCCTCGTGTTGCTGGTAGACATATTCATTACACATATGGTTAAAAATATCTTTGTACATATCAAAGTGATACGTCCCATTAAAACGCCAGTTGGGACTAACACTTCGATGTCACACGATTAGAGCATTACAACCTTACCGGAACATTAACCAAACATGTCATGTGATATAAATTAAGATTGATTATGGGTAATAAAAATGATATTATACTCGCTATCATTTCATGTCATGTTTATATCTCTCATGAAATAATATTCATTGTCACTTGCTAAAGCTTGTGACAACTGAAAATTATTTCACTCGTGACATAAACGTGATACGAAATGGAAGCTTGTTCAATATCCTACAAGCATAAGTGTCACTATATCACCTAAACAGTTGCTATCAATCAGCGCTACAATGAACAAGTTAAATATACTTAAACCAATGGGTTATTTAAATACTACAGAGGTCAACCTGCGTGTAATCATCAAAGGGAGATTTTAAAATACATATTAGAATTTGGTAGTATTTTTTTCATAAGGAACTATTTCTTATCATCTCGTCACAACCAAAAAAACTAATATTGATCAGTTAACACTGACAGTGTGAGTCCCTGGTTTTGGAAAATTATAGGCGAGTGGAAAATCGCACATCTCGATATGCTAACGCAAGTGAAAAATCACTATCCAAAATAAATAAAATAGGCAGTGTAGCTCTGATTGCAATTTGACTGGTACGCCTACAAAACTGGTTATTAAACCAGTATTTCCCCGATTTGTCCAACAAACAGAAATAGCAATTTAACGACTACATGAAGCCACTGCCATTTTTAACAAAATTTATTGTTTTAATAAAAGGACCTTCCTACCAGCTAAATGAGCTATGAAAACTGTTGATTTTTGTAAACAGTGGAAATAAAGATACCCATCCATTTTACGTGTGCTGTTTGTTGAGTGTAACGTGCACTGTTTTTCACTTGTCAGATTGAAATTACATGCGATGTACGAGCATGATCGCACCTTAAACGTAAGGTCTACAGTGTCCTTGGAGTCCAATACTAGACTGGCTATCACCTCATCACTACCAAAAACACAAATACTAGTTAATGTTCCTGGAATTAAAACGGCTGACATACCATGAATCACATTACACAGAGCAAAAATACTGACCATTAGCAAAAATACTGACCATTAATGGGAGGCAACTCCCAGTCTGTAGTTTCATCTGGATACATAACTGGGCTTTTTATCTTGTCAAAGTAATCTTTATCAGGCAACCAGACTTTGGCCCCTCTGAAAAAAAATACATATGAATTCTAATTAATTAAATGCTTCACCTACCATAACTGGTATGGTGTAAAAAAAACTACATGTACTACTGAAAAGAAGAAATTGTAATTAAATATATGTCACAAACTCAGTGTGTAAGAGAAACGGGTGGTAACAATCTACTTTCAACAGGGATGTGAGTGACCAACTGTCAACTCTGAAAACTGTTCGGTGGTGTCTGGGGCCGATGATATCTTTGCGTCGTGTTGCCATTGCAGCTTCACAAAAGGCGAGCTAATTGTCTAACGCTATACACAGTTGGTGAAAACAAACCAATGAAATGTCAACTAAAAACAGAAAACCTCAGCAAACCTTGTTACAGTTCAGTGTGGGAAGGGAAATAAGTCAAATGACTTCTGTGTTGATCTAAAGATAGAAATACCGGTAAAAAGCTTAAAAGTCGGACAAAACCATTAAATTTATATTTTTTATTTATTCGCAATTTTTTTTTTTAATGTGGACAGGGCTTCTAGATTATGGTAGCCCCACTCCCATAGCTAGTGATATTCAATGGTGGGCTAATACATAATGACTACTGCCATGCCAGACAGGGCTTCTAGATTATGGTAGCCCTACTCCTATGGCTAGTGATATTCAATGTTGGGCTAGTACATAACTACTATTGCCATGCCGGACAGAGCTAGATTATGGTAGCCCCACTTCCATGGCTAGTGATATTCAGTGTTGGGCTAGTAAATAACTACTACTGCCATGCCAGACAGGGCTTCTAGATTATGATAGCCCCACTACCATCAGGGGTAGAAATTGGGAAATATTTTTACTGGCCTGGGGGACTAGTACTAGTAGCCCAAGAAAGTTACTAGTCCCCAGGAAAATATCACTAGCCCAACATTATTGAAGCAGTTTGAGAAGCGCAACATGCATGGGATCTATCAATTTCAAGAACTGAGCACACATTACTATGTTGCACATACTTTATCTTCTGTAGTGAAAATATAATGGAAATCCATAATTAAAATGATGCTCTAACTATGGTGTCTGTTGTGGTTCGTTTTCTTATTTGTTTAATGGACATTCCTGATTTGGAAGCCATTGTCAAATTATTATTTTTTAATTAGTCAAACAAAAAGGCAGCAAAGGGCACGTGTTTCAGCAAAATAATAATAGAAATAATAATATTATATTAATTTAAAAGTAACTGAACTCGGGAATTATGTTTACTGTTTATACTGAATTTGTTGTTTTGTACATATTTTTTATACGGGGTCGAGAATATGTTTGGAAAGGAATATGGTGTGATGCTGCATTCCAACCGTATCATAAAAGTAGTGTTCTCGCGGACGAAATGGTTGACCAGTTTCACGACACTACTTGACGACATAAAAAAATACAAACAAAAAAAACCCCAACCCCAACAACAACAAACAAACAAATAAACAACGCAGTATATAACTGAAATAAATAGTGTTTAAACTAGGCCCACTGGCAACTAGTATCAAGACTGCTTTTATTGATGTTTGGAAAAATGTGGACATAAAAA